>QYTT01081531.1:16211-29491 GCA_006980735.1 Dasypogon diadema
TATAATTATTGCTGGAATGAAAAATAGATAGGATTTGAATATTCGTTATATGAAAGCGAGAAAACATATAAAAATATATTAAGATTTAAGAGGCATGAGAATTGAAAAATCTTCACGCTATGGTTGCCAGATTATCACAGTAAAGTTCACGCACCAGCTTCAATTTTGTTCGGATTGACGGCCAATAAATAAAATAAAAACTTAGGGTGTATATTTCTTACTTAAAGTTTCACACTAATATCTGGCAGAATTTCTACAAAGATCCCATCTAAGCCATATAACATTTTTTACTTGCTAATAAGAATAACAATTTACCAAATTTCTTAAAATAAGTAGTTTTTTTTTCATTATTTTTATAAAAACTAAGTTGGTTACGAAAATATGTTGATGGTTAGGTACCAAACTGGTTGTTTGCTGTTTGGTTTTGGAGAATATAAAGGAGCGAATCGCATTTATCTTATCTGCATATTGAAAAAACCAAAAAGTGGACTCGACGGAACTTGAATTCAAAAACCAAAATAGAAAATTTTTCTATCGCTTAAGTTCCATTAAAAGTAAGCTTTTAAAAATTCGGCAAAAATTTTTGACGTTGACGTTGGTTCTTGTGTATTAATTCTTATTGTAACGAAATGGATACAATCCAGACTTTGAAACTATCGGCACCTCATTTCATCTCAAGTTACCCAAACGGATCAGATTCCAGAATTTCTAATTTCTCTGCCTAGTATCCGTTCTGGCTTACCCGGAAGGACATGGCCATTCGCTTCCTGACTGCCTACGCTAGTACGTGGATAACGGAAATCGGACTACTATGTGGATAATGGAATGTCCCCTCCATCCATGCTAATAATGCTAATACCTTGCCTTAGTTAAACCAATTAGGACTAGAAATATTGTATTAGGGCTTAGGCAGGTACAATTCACTAGGATAGTTTATTTGTATTAGGGCATAGAATGAACTGAAATAAAGAATTAAAAGCCTAAAACCGCTGTTATGACTAACACTGTTTTCACTGAGTTTATCCGGAGCAACATTGGAGAAAGTTCTCCTCAGCTTGGCGCCCGAGCATAGCCCTAACATGGCCAGAATCTGACATAGGGAAGATTGCATAATATTTTGATGCCCGAGCAGGGACTTAACAACAGTGAAGGCAAATCGACCGAATCAGCCAGGAAGGGAACTGACCGAACCATTCAAGACACCACACGATCGAGTTAGCGAGGATATCAACCGGCTTCAAAACGAAGAAAATATAACGAACGAAGGTGCTAGTAGAAGCCTAGGAAGCACAACGTACTTTACTCTGGTGACCCGGATTTATAAGCCCAATAGCTGTGCTTTTTTGGGTAACGGAGTTAGGAAAGCTCAAAAGAACGGAGCATTACTGCGATGCAGAAACAACCGGGAAGAATGGAATATGTGGGAAGATTTGCTGAGCCTGTTCCCAGTATTCTTCTAGCCCTTTGGGCATCAAAGCAAATCATGGCCAGAAAAGAATAGAATGGAGAGACTGGCAGAGCATATACAGCTAAAGTGCAAACACTGATGCGAAGGTACGCCACCTTAGGTGGATAATTCCAAGAGTAGGTGTAGCAGAGCAATTGTAAGATCTAAATCCATCGAAGCGATTTCTCTACGCTACCAGGAATCTTTCTTACCGCGAACTCCGAAGAGAAGAAAAAGAAAGGTCAAGAGATAAAGCGAATAAGATAAGGCCCAAGCATACAAAACTCTCTGTACTAGAATTGTACAATAGGAAGACTTGTTGCTGAAGGTGCGGGCAATATATGCGCAGCCCTTTCAATTGCCGGCACATAAGCCAGTCCTCTATAGCGGAACGGGAGGTACAGAGGGACGGGACTAATAAAAAAAGATGTTGACAACTGATCTTGGTTGCTTGCGTATTTTTTGCAATTTCTGGCAGCAGTTCAATTGATTTTAGGTTTTATCAAATTTGACTATGAAATGTGCTATGCCAAATTGTGGAAATAATTTCTCCCTGCAACCTGGGAAATTTTTCAGGTGAGTTTTGTAGTTTACACGCTTTTACTGACACATTGGATCCCTCTTTTGTTAAAACTTTATAGAGTCCTCTTAATTCACTGATTTTTTTCACCACTGAATAGAATTCTTAAATCCTGGCAATCATTTCTGGTGATTTTAATCGCTTCTTTGTACTCCCCCTGATAGATTTTATGAAGCTCCGATTCATAAGAGATACTGAGACATTTTGCTCGATTAAGCAGCCGTCGTACTTTTCTTTTTAAAGTCATAAGCTGCCGATGCCACTAAGATAACTTTGCTAATTCTTCTGCAATACTTAAAAGGAAAGATAAGAATTATGAAGCGAATTTATTTTCCTTAAAGATTTCATATTTCCTTTATTAGTAGCTTTCTCTGAACGATGCTGTATTACCTACTTATTGCCTCTTGTGGTAAGTTTCTTTCATGACAGTCAACCAAGGAAAGATTAAGTCTGCTCAGAGTTTTATAAAATGATAGCATTATGGCAAATATTTCCAAAACTTGCCCAAATTGTTTTACGCAGTTCAGAAGTCTCCGCGAAAAGGATGAAAGCTTTTACAGACTATAATTGGATTTATTTGCCTTTGTTCAAGATGTCCCAATTTGAGTAAAAAATGAGGAAATTAAGCTGCATAAATCTAAATTAACGAACAAACTTTTGTTTATTGAAGGCTGTGACCTATGAAAAAGAACTGGCCATAGACCGAAGGTTACACCCGAAAATATTTACGAATTTGGACCACAAACTGGAAAAGTTTTTATGCAGATGTTTTTATTTTCAAATGAAATCGAGTGACTCACTAATGCTGTGGTGTGGAAGGACAAAAATCTTTCTGTTTTACAATTTTACACAGTACATCTAATATGGTGTGACCTTCCTCTTAGTACGCTGATTATTACCAGACTATGATCTCTCCCTTGTATCTTGGTACTTTATAAAAACACTACCATTGGACACAGCTTTTTGTCAGTAAATTGCTCGTGCGGTTAAGTTGTACTCGTTTCCTTACACAAATGTTGATATACCCACCTGAAAAACTTCCGCCACTTTTTCAAAGGTTTCAACCTATATATTCCCTGTTTTCAGTACTACGTGTATGTTTTCCAGAGTATTTGATCTCTAAGCAAAAAGTTGTCAGCTTCATTTCAGGCGTTTTCAACTCTGCGTGGTGCTTACAAAAAAGAGCCCATAAAATAGGTCGAAACGGGAATTGAAATGTAGAGGAGGGTAGTTGTTTGCCCTTATACAACTGAACGCAGTAGAATAAAAAGCTTCTATGAAATGTTCATTATATCAGGCGGGACCACATTTTGTAGTCTAGCTAACCTTGAAACTCCCATTTCCATGACAAACAGTAAATTAAAAATTGATTACACTCAGCTCCTTTTTTCCTTTAATTTATTGAAAAGGGTCAGAAGCCTCATTAAATTGAAATTGTGATTTAAAGTCTGAGGACTCGAACGCCTTCAATACTTTGAATGGAGGAGGTAATCTTCATCTCAAGTAACAAAGTTTTTCCGCAATGAATTCACTGTAAAGTTTTTCAAGTCGGTTAGATAATTAGCGAAGATATTTGAAAATTCTGACAAGGTAATTCAGACTGATGGTATCGCCATAAGATAAGAATGCCGTGAAAAAGTTTTGGTATTACATCAAAGACGCCAGCAGACGTATTTTGCAGTTACATAAAATTATGCGCTATTCATGAATATTGTTTTACTCATTTAATCTCTTCTTTGTTGGAAAAGGTATAACCAAAGATGGCGGTGGCACAATAAGCCGGTAAACTGTATAAAAATTAGTTTGCAGAAATTAAACGAGCAGGGCTTTAAATTCAGTGAAATATGCAGCTATTCAGATATATGCTCACAGGTGTTACTTCGACTTGCACACAAATTTAACATAGGAACTTCTTTGTTTAGTATGAACGTTTATGTTTTGAAACGCCGTTAATGGGAGCGAGAAAATCTTAAATCGTAATAAATTTACCTTTGCAAATCTAATGAGATGTTTTGCTGAAGGTTAAGTTCTTAAATGTAGGATTTTTATCACATAAAAATCCATTTTAACTAATCATCCAAAATATCTCAGGCAATATGCATCATACGAAAAAAGATATTGTTCTACTGATAAGGATTGTACTTGCGAAGTAAGTAAAAGTTTCATGCC
The DNA here is from genome assembly GCA_006980735.1 of Dasypogon diadema. Lineage (NCBI taxonomy): Eukaryota > Metazoa > Arthropoda > Insecta > Diptera > Asilidae > Dasypogon > Dasypogon diadema. The sequence goes on from QYTT01081531.1 coordinate 20,408, forward strand.
AAAAATTGTAGCTCATTTGCAATATTTGTTAGGTTAAAATTTCCCAATCTATCTTCTATAATTTCCTTCTGAAATAGATTATCATTGGGTTGTCCCCTGAGCTTAGACAATACCTACCATATTCACATGATTATTATATAATAGGAATAATATATATTAACATCAGTAATAACAGTATTAACAGTAACAGTAATGGGTATCTCATCGAAAAAATTGTTCCGTTTTCCACAATGTTTTTTTTTGACTCTTTTGTGGAAGTTTCCCATTAACTCCTGTCAACCTTATTTCAACTCAAGCATGTGTTTTTATATCTTCATACGCGTTGTTGAAGATTCAAAGAAGACCACATCTTTGAGATACTTCCGCGAAAGGGTCAGAAGATGTTAAATCGGGCGGCATCTTATCATGTTGAAACCACATTGTCATTCCTGCTTATAAGTCAACATCTTCCAAAAGTGTGAATAGTTTTTCAATTAAAAGCTGAAGATGCCGACTTTGACTAGTGTTTCATAAGAAGGACTCAATTATCCATGTACCGAATATACCACACCACACATTGATGCCTTATGGTTGTTGTGCGTTGACTTGAATTTTTGACGCTTTAGTACTAAGGGTTATACCTGTTTACGATATCAAACGCTGAATAATGCTATTGAAAGAGAGGTGACCCGTCACAATGACCGGTTTTGTAAACCTAGTATTAAATATCGGTTCGTCCGAAAAATGTAGCTGCCTTTTTAGAATTGTTGGGTGGTCCAGTTGCAAAAATGAATCAATCGACATCAGCCTCCACTTATCTATTGCAGAAATATCAGATGATATGGATGGTATCGGGCTGTCTTTTGGAAGTAACTTAAAATTAAGAGTTGATCCACCAGGCCGAATCCATTTTCCAGGATCTAGGGAAAACATCTTCTCGGAAAATGACGAAAAGATCCACTATACCACCACTCTCCCCTCTTTTCTTATACACATTTTTCTTACCTTAACCTCAGTTTTCAAATCTTTAAATATTGTGGACGAATTTCCGAAGACCCTGTATAGAGGTTATGTAATAACTGCATATTTTGGAGGTGCTATGTTAATGATTTAATATTATCATACCAAAGACAGTAAAGAATTTAAAGTGTTGAGTTAAGGTATCGCTCTATATTTTGCTTAAATAGTTGCGGCCTGTAGTCGTAGAGATAAAATTAAACGTGGTAGTTTGTTCCACACTTGTAGAGTTCTGGTAAAGAAGAATTTATGAAATTTCACCGTTGTATTAAATATTGTTTCGAGGACGAAAGGGTGAAGGCGACTCAAAGTGCTGGTGTCACATCACAAATAGGGATTATTGGTCTGCAAGGAACTAAGTTCTCAACTGCTCTCGGCTCACCAGAGTTATGGAGAAAGTGATGCCTACTTTCGGTACAGAATATTATCAAGACACCAATAGAGGGTTCAGCACGCAAACTATATTGGAAGTTGTGATTTAGGTGATTAGCTTCCAGGTGTTTTATCAATTAATGTCTAGAAGGCCTTAGCTAGACCCAAAGTGATTTCTGTTATTCTATAGTTAAACTAACTGCTGACAACTAATAACATTACCCTCATTGCAGTTACCGCATTGCTGTTAACAATATTGAAACCCATGTGTCGAGAAGTTTTGTATAACTATTGATTTGATAGCTTAATCATAATTGTAATAAATTAAGTGCTGATTTCACCTCATTAATATTTTTACCAACCAACTCTCAAAAAGACTGTTAACTTTACACCATGTATTAATACATATTGATAGTAAAGTTTACTTTCAATACGTAAAAAATCTTGTTATGTTTAGAGAAAAATATTTATGATGATTTATGATGCAGATATTTTAATGAAGTCTTACTTCGAGTCAAAGGTGAGCAATTTAGAAGTAAATCAAACTTTGCCAAAGTTTTCGTCCGAAATTCAGAGCTACTTGAAGACATCATAAGAAACTTTTTATTTCTTATTCAATTCACTTCAATTCACCATAGATGAGTTGCGAAAAAATTAAGGAAATTCCCCTCATCGCATCGTGCTCCTTCGACACAAATATGTAGAATAAAGAACTGAACAAAATAATTTTCTCGACTCTCAGCCAAAAAGTTTAGGGGAAAATTCTATTTGACTTTTTATTACGTGCACCAGGTTTGAACAAACAGCGAAATTTTCTTCGTTAGATTTATCTTTCAAAGTGAAAATCGAAAAAGACTGCGCCAATAAAATAATTGCCCCAAGGATAACTTCTTTAAGAGTTTTTAATATTCTTTTCAGCAATTTTCTTCTGGGGTTTAATTTTTAATGAGGGGCACCAACAGAGCAAACTCTGTCAAAGTAATGGTACATAACTTTTAATGAATTTGCTAAGTGGTTATAGAATTTCAAATTTAAGCAGAAAACAAATAACGATAAAGGGTACCTACTTACTATTAAAAGAATTAAGTTAAGAATATCAGTAATAATTAGATACATTGTAGCAATGTTTAAAAGGTAAATAAATATTCTTTGAAGTTATTTTGGGGAGGCACACAAATGATTAGGTTAGTGCTTTATTCTACGTCAAAACACATGAAGTGGCCTGTGGCTAGCTCATTAATTTCTGTAATTTTTTCTTTAAAAAAACTTCTTGAGGGACATTTATTTTCGTATTCTTTTTCATTAATTTTTAATTGCTACAAGCACTCTCATTAAATTATTTAATTAATTTTAATAGCACTCTTTAAAATATACTTATTTTCATTACAAATTGTCGGTATTTAAATTTTAACCTACCCTAAAACAAAGTTCTCAGTTTAATACAAATTCCTAACATCGACTAAATCTCTAGAACCTTTAGATTAGAACTCTGCCTCTTTTGTTTGAAAGTTTTATTCAAGGTAGGTAGGTGACTGAGATGTATAAAATTTTATTTATTTTCACAGTGTTCATGTACTGTATTTGAAAATTATTTAGACATTTTATGATTTGAAATTAAATTAGATACAATCATAATCTGGCTACCCTCATTATTAATTTTTTAAGGTGTTGCCTAAGCTCATTGAACAACCCTACACACGGCACAGCTCAGTTTAAAAATTTTTTTGATAAAATTATTCAAGCCGTTCTAGTTGGCTTTCCTGCCTGTTTTGTAACTGGGGTTAGTCGTGTCTGTTTAACCGTATTCAACGAGTTGAGAATTATATATGGTATACCACAAGCCGGCCATTTTTGCCCTCTGTTTTGCTGACTATGCAAAGATCTTCCGCGTAATTTCAAATAAATAAATCACTTTCTTTAAATGTTATTCAGCTCACTGGTATATCCTTATACTTATTTGCTTTCACCACAGAGGAATCCGCTTTGGTTAAGATTGACAAAATCAAAGACTTGGACGTTCACTTAATCCTCAATATTCGTTTGAGGATCGTATTGGTGCTATTACTAACAAAACTAATGTGACTTTGGGCTTTGTAAAATGATTGTAAAAAGAATTCGGTGATCTCCACCTTTTTTGTTTTCTGCATTGAGCGTTTATTAGGCCTATTCTTGAGTACGCTAGTCCTACCTGGATCCTTTTTTATCAGGTCCATATTAATCGATTTGAGGCCGTTAAACGAAGATCTTTGCTCTTCGTCGTCTTCCATGGGATAATAATTATCATTCATTTCCCTCATATATTGAAAGATCTCCTATTACTTAATACTGTATAGAAGGAAGAACGCCAGGACCGTTTTACATTCGACTGTGTGCTGTTTTTACTATTCCCGACCCGGCTTGCTTTTTGAGAGGGCACGACACGGCGTTAATCTCCGCAGCTTCTCCACCCCATTCAGTGCACACTTTTATTTGCTCTTTATATGTATATCAATTTTCGTTACGCGTGGATTATTTTTCCATTTAAAGCAACATTTTAAGATTCAAATCAAAAAAGAAATGATTTCGCTGCCAGTTCCCACGTAACGCTTTCGGTCAAAAATTACAAGAAATGAAGGACGTGAACAGGAAACACCCACATCCTTTCCTACATTATTATTCATTTATGAAATATTCCTCTTGGAAAATGACAATCTATATTCATAGTGACTATTTACGTAGGGAAATGATAACATTGTACTCAGTACCAACAATAATAAGATCAATGTGGTAACTTGTAGTAACCTTTTGCTTTTTCAACGTAAGCAAATTTTGATCCCAGAAACTACAGATGTTAATCAATTATTCGTTGAGTTCAATGGAAATTTGTGTTCTAACAAGAAAAATTGAACATCTGATGGTTCTATACAATCTTATCAATGAGGGAGACATGCGGATACATCCATTCAAACCTAAAAGAACGATAATGCATAAAAAGGTCTTTGCATTTTGAACTTGTTGAACCAGAATAAATCTATGCGCAATTCACCAACCCTCGTTTTGAACAGAAAGTGAAAACAAATTGCAATAATCAGTCCATAAGGAATGAGGAAATTTGTACAACTTTAAGTGATATAATTTTTCTACAAATTAATAAAGTTCATGCACGTAATAGCAATTGGAAACCCCATAACATAAAAGTACTATGTTGTATTTTCAACTCAATCCCTTTCAGAGGACTCTCAGTCCAATACCTTACCTTTTTAGCAATAAAAGAAAAGCTTCAAAAAGCAATCTCAGCCATTGAATCCTTTATTAAAAAGGTTTCTCCCATCCTTGAATATTGACAAAATGGTACTCTGGCTGATATTGGTTAAACACATCCACCTATTTTATTCAGAACAGAACAAAAGAGCAGAATTCATTTTGTCATTTTATATATGTGAATAGCTGATCATCTGGTGGAAATATCCGTAGTGAACTCGCTTCTTTTCGGGCGAATGGGAGTGTTACACACCGCTTCTACTTTTCACTTACCTTTTCCAGTTTTATCACTAAGTCTCAAATCGTCAAAATGGATCGAACCAATTTCTAGTCGGTAGGGGATGTGAAGGTTTGCAGCTATTGCCAATGGTAAGCCCCAATTTGTATCTGTAAAGAAAAGTGAAAAGGAAATTCTTAAGAAGTCGTCCATCTGGTAAGGGAAATATTTGTTCGGCTTAGAAAGTTACTTTAGGTGGGCTGATATAAATAAGCTATGGTGTATGCAAGAAAGGTACGATGGCCGGAATTGGAGAATTTGGAACAGGAAAAATTATTAGAAAAATTATAATAAAAATGACTTTTATTCTTCAGGACTATAGTTCACCTAGGATGTCGGGAAGTTCCTGCTGAGATTGTACACCCCCAGCTTTTTATCACACACAAGTCATAATCCGGATGTAGCTTATTCTTATTCCTTCCGTCCAGTAGGGGTTCACTTGTATACTGTCGCTCTTTCAAAGTCTGTTGTATTGTCAGGTTTTCCCCGACATCTTAAACGTTCCCAGCAGGCTTTTTAATGTTTCCAAGATCTCATAAAATTTTCTGCGGGAAATGGGCTACTGACGTCAATTTCAATCGAAATGAAGCAATAAGGGAGGAAATATATTTCTTGGATGTGTTGAAAGGTTAACAAATGTGTACCCAAGTAAATTTGCGTAGCTTTCTTATCTACGACAAATGAGTTCGCCGGGAAAGTGAGATGATAAATGAATTAACATGTGTCGAAATTTCATTTTGATACATAACTTGGGAAAATCCTCAAAATTGATCTTTTCAGAACGTGTTGAAGTGTGTAATAATATGTAAATTGCTGCAGGCATTTTTTCATGTACTTCAGAGAATAAGATTGATGGTAGAAAGAAAAATTGGCCATATATTTTCAGATTTTGTGTGGTTTCTTAGTTAGTCGTATTTTATAAAATACATCAAAATGGGTTACAGGATACTGAGTTTAGAATGAAACATATGTCGATATTTTGTTAGTTTCATTTTAAACACTAAGTTTATGATGAATCTAAGCTCCAAGTTAGTTTTTGGAGATAATAATTAACAGTTGATTGGGACATGTTTAATTTCTGTGCTAGTTTTCTTTTTGTTTGACGTGGTTTTTTATCAATCAGGTAAAGATCTAATCGTAGGCATCAAAGTTTGTGGTGTGACCTGGACTTGGTTCATCTTCCAAGAACAAATCTCTGGTATCAAACTTTCTGAATAATTTTCCAGCTATTCTATCTGAAATCACTTCACTATTGTTCACATCCACAAATCTTTGCTGTCGTTGCTGTGAGTTATTGCCAAGTTTATATTCCCACAATAAAAACCTTCGAAACTGTAAGCCATGCACAAGAAGAAGAGCAAGAGCATTGGATTCTTTTATGAGCGCTTCAAAATAGTAGTATATGGGCTGACGAAGTATATAAGCCCAATTTCGCCTATCTTAAAGGGTTCAATGTTCTCGTTCTTCTTCTTGTGCACAGCTTTGTAGTTCGAAGGTTTTGCCATAATGTATTATTGTGTATATGCCCTCTTAAATGGTTCAAAATACGTTTAGAATGAAAATTTGACTCTGAGAGAGCATTTAATTAGTGGCTATTAAAAAAAATTTAGTTCGTGTGAAATATAATCAGGCAATTTTTAGAAAAGTAATAATTATACTTTAAACGCAGTAGGACTTATTTATGATTAAACCTATTTCAACATTTCTTAACATATCAACTGACTAATAAATCTAAACACTAGCTCCAAAAAAATGTACTTTTAGTGGTGTTTCTCATCGGATTTGATTTTAATTCAACTTCATGCATGATGGTAATGAATGCATGGGTGGCTGCTCGGTGAAAAACACAGTACTTTAAAGTTCATAAGTTTCTGGGTTCGAATGTTGCGGGTGTCGTTTTGACTACAGATCTTTCTTCTGACAATGGAAGGCATCGGGTGTTACAACAATAAGGGATCGATTGAAACAAATATAATTATTAATGATGATAACTCCATGCATTACTGAACGAAAAGCATATAGTAAGCTTAATCTCGCCTTTTGGTCTTAATAGTTTTTGTTCGGTCTATGCGATTGAAATAATAAATAATTATAAGCTTATCTAATATTATAACAAATACAAAACAATCAGCCGATATTATTAATTCTCTTCTTTCGCCAAGAATAGGCTTTACATCTATTAAATATGAATGAACCTCTTCCCATATCGTTCTAATATCCATTCAAACAGAAAACAATTAAGAAGCTTATCTTAGAACAAGCGAAATCGTTCAATAAACTGAGCCTATAACGAGAGGTTTTCGACTCTTCCTTGTACAACATTTTCTTAGAAAAAAGAGAATGAATGACCTGTCAATTCTCCCTGGCTAATAAATCATTCCAAAAAGACTATCGAATCATTCGTTTAAGGTTATTAGCTTCAGATTTATTGGCTTTACTTCTTATGTAAACAGTGTAGGTTCAATCTGCCTGCTTATAATGATTGATGATTGACACGTACACGTAGAACAGGAATTTTTTCCACTTAAGTGCAATCCAAAAATTAATTAATTTTGTTCCAGAGCATCTGGCAATAAATTAGCCCAAAAATTAGATTGGAAATAAAGTTAATTTCCAACATGTTGGATGGTCAAAAACCTTGAACTTATTTTCGTCCCAAGCGCCTTTTATCCTCATTGATTAGCTTCAACATCATATCATATTTGCAAGGCTTTTTGAGCAACAAATCACTTAAAAAATTGCTATCCAACCCAGTTTATCACCCTTATATTCCCTTGACATTTTGTGTCGCCCCACAATATGTGACCTAAGTCCAAATTTATCTAACTTAACTTCACAGTAAGCTGACAGATTAGACAGAGGGAGTTAAGGTGTCCTAAGGTGAATCCACTCCTTTGTGAGCATAATAAATATATATAGACAGAGCTCCCGTCCCTTCCGTAAAACAAAAGCCACAAGCAGAAGAGAGCCTTCCACTAGTCCAAACATAAGAAACTCCACCTTAGTTAAAGAAAAACGAGAAAAGTGAAAAGGATTGCTGGGTCTTTCACACGCTTGATATGGAAAACATCTCAGGAAAGATATCCAGGACAGATTGCCACTTGGCTGTCATAGTGTAATAGGTGCCTTTTGTTTGATTTATAATAAGAGATCCCAGCCGTTTGTTACTAGAGATACTTAACAAGGAATATATTTGGACACAAATGAACCACACCCTCAGCCATCTCTAACCCTGCTACTGACGTGATATTCGTATATTGACAGAGTGAAAGCTTTTCACAGGAAATTGACATTGAAGATGAGTTAATTTATTTAGAGAAGAGTAACTAGTAAAGGAAATACCTATGTAGGGGTTCGTGCGAATATAACAGTTGTTTTTTTTTATGTACAATCGTTGCGTTTACGTGGGAATTGTTTTAAAGGGTTGGAAATATATTTATGCTTTAAGAATTTCTTTTTGCAAGGCAATTTCTAAAAATTCAGGTCAAGCTTGAACAAATAAGTATACTATAAATACTTGAGTACTAAATATATGAGAAAACACCTATTTGTTACCTTATTACGGTCGCAAGCATTTCAATCCCTACAAAAAAATTTCAAATAATTTCCTGAAAATTGAAATAAATTCAGTTTTCCCACGATAAAAAAAAACATTTTTGGTTTAAATACCAAAGAGCAACAATACGAATTTTTCTCTGGCACCTAAAGAATTTTCTCGCATCGATAATTACAAGTAAAGAAGTGCACGGGTTCCTATTTTAATTGTTAGTATACGACCAAAGTTTTATGCCTCAGTGGAAATATTTTGTTGCATCTGTTAACGCATAAAACTGATTTCTTTTCATTCGTTTGGAGTTATATAACTTAATTGCTTCCAAAAATTCTTCTGCATCGATTGAGGTGTTTACGACATACAGTGGGTACAAATAGTTAAGGTGCAGTTGTATATGTTACAATGCTTAGCAAATTCAGGACTTCAGTTAACACGTTGACTGCCGCAATTGGCATAAAAGCTTTCGTGAGAGAATTTCGTATTAAAATGCATTCGTCGTGAGAGAGCTTTTTAAATGGTGATCAACGGTGACCGGCACCACGGCAGTAAACGTGTTAATAATAACTTGATTAATATTGTATCACAGTGATTGCTTTATACGTATAGTGTTCATGTACAAAAAATAGTGGCTTCTCAATGGATGCAA
>QYTT01081532.1:11315-38407 GCA_006980735.1 Dasypogon diadema
ACTGTAGTCATGGATAATGTAAGATTGCTGAGTTCCGGTTTATTGCCATCTACCGGTCCGAGTGCGCCCAGCGCATCTCTCATATCTCGCATTGACATTATATCATGAGAACCTAATGCGTTTTGCGTACACATTAAAATGTATTGGCTTCGGAAAAAAATTTCTTACCTTGCGTAAATTCCCGTACACCGTGCTTTTTCGAATAAACATAGCCAAGGGAATCGCCAACATTACACGAACACACCGCATATTTGCCTTGGTATTGACCGTTTAATGGCAGTACCACAGCAACTGTTAAAGTACTAAGTGATCCCCCCACTTCTAAAATACAACCATGAGCTTCCCACAAGCTTCGTAGAAGACTTACAAAAACGTCTCTGGTTGATGAGGCCATACACTCTTGAGACATTCCGAATACTGCAGTATCTAAATAATCTAAACAACCTTGAACAGCTGATCTGGCTGCTAACCTAGCACCCTCGCCTGCAATTACATAATATATTGCAAGTATATTAGATTAGTAAATTATTAAGTTATTTACCCCAATTGACACCATCAGCTAAAGCCATAGCTGCACAACTTCCTCTAACGACTAAACCATAACAATCTGCAATAGGATTCCCCATCGGCTCCTTTGTAAGCATGTTATTCTCATATAAAGATATCGAAATTCCGTATGCATGCTCGCTTTCCATTTTCCAATCAACTACACCGGCAATAGGCTCACCGGAATGATTTTGATTTGAAATTACTTCATTTTGCAATGGTTCTACTTGATCACAGGTCATCTCATTTGGGGATGAATTTTCTTTCTCTTCTTTAGTATTACTAACTAGACCTAAAGGCGGCGTAACATTTGTAAGAGATTGTGATTCTTTGTAATCAGTCTTTGGATTGCTGGTATTTTCCGTAAGCGCTGCTGAAGGTTTTGTGCTCACCATACTAACTATAATTGTTGTCGAGCCCTCAGATTTTGACTCGGCTGCATCTTTTTCACTTTCCACCTTAGAATTCTTCCTTGGGCGAACATTTGTTTTATTTGCATTTTGATCTGACCTATACTTTTGTGAGTTAAATTTGTGTTTTTGATTGTTAATACTTCGACGGACTTCTAATTCTTGTTCCTGGCTGGTATCGATAAAATCAATGTCCGAACCAGCACTCAAATGAAGTTTAGAACGTTTAACTCCAGTTAAACCTTCTTCTGGGCCAGTACAGGCAGCTGTTACTGTTTTTGGTCCTGTGGGATAATATCCTAAAGGTAGATCGGGTAAATCTTTTGGATTCTGACCAGAATAAATATCAGGCCCTGGAGAGAACACGCTGTCCATTCGTCTAGTATTATTGAAAATTATTTAAGCAATACATCCTGAAAGATATTTATATTTAAAAAAAAATACTTACCCTTCCAGGTATTTTGTGATAAAGTTGCCATCGCCTGCTTTTCGTGCGCTCAGAGTTGATCTACCGCCTTCTCTTGGTTCGGCGATAAAACTCAGCTGGCGGAAATATGTTGTGACCTTTTGACGCAAAGAAGGCATCTTTTCGGCTGATCATTCATGCATTTTCAAAACACTGGAATAAATATTTAAAAATAACTATTTTATACCAGTAAAAAAAGTAATGAATAATTTTCACTTGAAAGTTTCCAGGCTCGACATATCAAAATACGACTTTTTAGTGAAATTTATGTTTAATTTTTTTTTAACATTATTTAAACCGAACATTTCCTTTTAGAAATTTCATGTTTAAGAAGCCACGAATAAAATTCCAAAAAGATGGAATTTGGTCGGATTGTGGCGACCTCCACTCGGCCACGTTCGGTTGTTTTCTCAATTTCATATTTCAGGTGTAATAATTCCCTTACCTGGCCTTTACACGGATCAATAAATATCCTCTAAGCAGTGTTTCCCAAACTTTCTACATCTCCCTTCTATAATTTTTGTAACACTGAGTACCCTTCGTAAAAAAATTGCATGTGCCTTAATAACAATCAAAATATATTTATTTTTTCCCCTTTTAGTACATAACCGAATTAATAATAAACGAAAAATAAAATTCATTCATAATAAAATATAAATAAAATAAATAAAAGTTATAAATAACATTCATTATAATCAATGAGGAGGATGAAAATAAACACCGTTTTTTTTGTGTGACGTTTATAAACTAGGTTAAGTAGGAAATGGTGTGGTAAGTAAGAGAGAGGACCGATTTGGTTAGGTTTATTTGATGTAAATACGTAAATACAGTAAACTACGGTTAGTTACTACGAATGGCTGCCGTAAACATTTTTAATTTTCGTGGAAAGTTGTAATAAATTTCTGTTGTGATGCGGCTAACAATTTCTCAATCAAAGTGAACTTTTATGTAAATGAGTTGTGAAAAGAAGTGAAACAAGCAGTGCTAAGCATTGTCAAAGTGGAGAGAAATTCTAAAGAAGGCACCTTTTGTTCCTTTTTTTTCAATCAAAAACAGTAACTTCATTATAATCGCGATACTTCCTCTTTACGAAATGGAGAACTCACCACGTTAGCTTTTCTATGTTTGTAATCGAAAAAAATAAGTTGCTTGTTGCACCAGGCGTAGCCAAACTCCGGTGTGACGCGTATCCACACCAAACTTTTGCCATCCCCCAGACGGTACGCGTGCCACACTTTGGGAAACACTGCTCTAAGTGCAACAATTCAATCCATAATCATCAAGACAATCTCATAAATTCTTTTAAACGGCTCTTTTTTTTTAATTACTAGTGTTTTGATTTTACTATATCTCTAATTTTTTAAAAAGATGAGATGAGATCGTCATGGCGATTACGACAAACAATGATTTTAGTTTTTCTTTGTCTAAGTCTAAGCGACACTACTGACGACATACAAGAAGTTCTGCTTGTAATTTGGATAAATTTAAATTTCTCATCAAGCTGCATAATTTAGATTGAGCAATAAAAATGTGGTGTAGAAAATATCAATGGTAAAAAAACCAGATCAGACTTCTTAATATTTATTTTGTTTGCTTCAACTTTCTTTAACAAAATTTTCAAAAAAGAACTAAAAATTCCTGTCCCAGGTCATATTTTATCGAAATAATAATTGCAAAGATCTGAAAAAATCAGAAAGAAACGTAATAAGGTCTATTCTCAACGAAAATTGTCACCTCTAATATGATGGAACAAATTATTTCCTCACAATTAATAAAGAAACGTTGAAAAATAAACTTTATTTTGCGTTTGTTGTGCGGTGGGGCAGTGGCCGCGACACAGTTTCATTGTACGGAACACAAATTGCACAAGCAAGAATTGCACTCGACCGGTAATTTTTAGAGTTGCTCTTACATTCAGCTCATTTCAATTTTGACTGCCCAAGAGCAGTAGACTGTTCTGCAAGGCATCACTGAGCAGAAAGTAGAGAAAAAGCGTTCACTGCCTGTGTTAGGAGCTGAATAGCTTTTCTTTTATTATTTCGTCGATGCCCATGCTCTCAATGATGATCTTCCATGTGCAATTTACTCGTAAATCGGCATAAAAAAGAACAGATTTCTGATCGTGTCATAACGGGAAATGAGAAATGGGTTCTCTATGACAACCTAGTAAAACATCCTGCTTTGATTAACAGGGAAGGTGTTATCCTCCAACGAGATAATCCATACATAACAAAATATTAGGGAACTAGGATGGGAAGTTCTCCCCATCCTCTATATTCACCAGACCTTGCTCTGCCTGATTATCATCTTTTCAGATCGTTGCAGCAGTTTTTAGCTGGAACAAAATTTAAGTCTTATGAAGGGGTCAAAACGCAATGGTTGAATTTTTGCATTCCAAAACTCCAGAATCGTTTAAAGCTAGAATAGAAGAAAAGCTGATAATCGGATGGGAGAAGGTCATAGAAAACTATGATGACTATATAATTGATTAAGTGCCACTTAAGAAAAAAACTGAATATGAACTTTTACAGAGAAAACGACATTACTTATGGGTACCCTTATAGTTGGAAGTGTAGAATAGTTCACTGGATTGATTCATTTAGAATATTTAAAATTTCTACAATAATTGTAATTTTACGGACTATTTTTAATCAATTGTTTATTGAAATCATCCCCCGGAGAACAGCAGGTGAAATTAAAAGTGAGGCAATTTAAATGAAATATTAATTTCTGTTTTTTACCTCAAGAGGAGTGCGAACACGCCGTCGTCTGGTACTCAAGCGGTTAAGAGCAATATTTACGATTTAAAACAATAGGCATAAACGCGAACAGACACAATACACGCGCACATAAGTTATAAATAGACTCACGTAATCATCGCTGTATCGAATGTCGGCATTTTTCACAAGTTGCACTTTGAAATGAATTTTTAAAAATATTTAGATCGCAACTTTGTAAATAACTATTATCCACTCACTAACCCTTGACTAAATAACTTTGTGCGTAAGACGTTCGTAACAAAAGTGTGAAAGTTTGGGAAGAGTTTTAGGGTAGTAAACGTGGATGGATTTACATGGTGGTTTTTGAGTGAATAGAGAGCTTTCCGATGGGGTAAAAAAATTTTACGTTTTTGTGGGTTTTGGGGTGGGGGTGGTAACTACTCCTCTTAGGATTGTCCAATTTGAGCCGGCCTTGCTGAGTGGTATTGAATGGCATATTTTTTTTCTTCTGTAAGAAACTTTAAAAAGTAAAAAATATTTTTTTCTTTTTCAGTGATATACACAAGAAAAGTTTCATTGCAAAATAAGAAAGGCTAGAACTCAGATTAAATCTTAAAAGCGAATGTGTTAACAATATTTTAAAATTATATTATCACGTTTGACTTTAAATGTTTGAACTCTTATCAATGAATTGTGTAAATTTACAGCTTCTCAAGTGTAAGTTTGGGCATCTATAACTATAATCATAATTGTCTAACTGCAACTCATGGCCAAAGTTTTTTTTAAATATATTTTTTAAAATCATCATTTTATTTTATCGATGTTCGATATCATCTATCCCGATGTTTTCTTATCGATGTTTACTTTTATGATGTTATTTCTTAGTGTCTCGATAGATAATAGATAAATGGAAATATGTATATAATTGTGTATATGGTGCTCATTAAAACATTTTGTTTTTATTTCATTGCCAATGACGTATGTATTTGTTTGTGTATGTTGTATTAGCGGCCGTTAATGTCAGTTTGTGAATGTCGTACCAGCGGGAATTAACACGTACACGCCGGCACTTTATTAGTAAGAGAGCTTTCTCATGTTGCATTTAGTTTATCATGTAATTTTCTTTTAAAGTTCTCGCGTGTACCATCGGTGGTACATGCCGGCGTGAACGTGTTAAAGTGTTAAGGCAACTTAGTTTTTCTTTGAGGCGATTAGAAGAAATTATTTGAAGTTTGTACTTTTGTAGTAATAGGCCAGACATCGGCAAAAAGAGCTACCGCGTCACATCCAATACATTTAAAGATGTTTTGTCAGCTTTGTGTAGAAGTATTCTGTGTATAAATGCTGTATACTATGTGAGAAATCTTCACTTCACACAGGATATCTTATATTAAATTAAATCTGCGAATTCAATAAAAGGAACAGCGAATCTAAAAGTTCTTTGCATACTCACGATTCATACAAAGTTTCCCGATTATCAATGAAATATAAGTATCGATTGTTGGTGACGTATATATTATGGCAATAATACTATGTAAAGTCAAGGAAATATAACCCAATAACAGTCCCCTAACGTCCATTTATTTATAAATTTTATGTATTTCCTCCAAAACATCGATGGTTTGCCGACATCGTTGTTTTTTCAACAATAGCGTCTTCGATGGTAACATCGATGTTTTGCTTCGATATGCCATTCCTAATTCCCAGCAAATTCCTTAAAAATTTAAAAAACCTGTTCGTGACTAAATTTTTTGCTAGACTTTCAAAATATTGTTCGATATGATCGAATTTGTTTTTATCCTCTTTTAAATCGACAATATGAAATAATTTTAAATTCTATTTGCTTTCATATTTCCCACTACAAATTTTTCAAATAAATTTATCATGTGTACAAATTTATTTTGTACAATAATAACCAATTTTCGCTTAATCAGATATACTTAACAAAGTGGGTAATAAAATCATAAAAATCATAACAAACGAAATTATGTCAATTGCTCTTATGTAAATGGACACCTCATGTGCTAATTTAATTTGACTGACAACCACATTATCCGGCTTGTTGTGCCCAGAAAATTTGATGTGATTATTTCATTGACCCACAGAAAAATGAATTCTCGAGTCATCGTATGTACTCATACATATATGGGTCAAATTTCATGCATTCTTCAGCATAAAGTGCGTAAGCCTACATGTTTGGCTCCACACTTTAATGAAATGGAACATTTATTTGATTTACGATAGTGCTCATATTTTGACTTATCTTATTCAGTCGCATTGATTAAAAGACATTATAATTCAATATCGTAATAATTTCTCTTGCAGGTTTAGTTAAAAGAAAGTTTTGCGTAGGAGCTATAAATCACACGCCTTGTTATATGATATTTCTTACTACCCACATTAACTATAAATGGTCGAATTTTTTATTTTAATTCTACCATTATACAAATATTGTTAAAATAAATAAAATAAAGAGACAAACATGCAGAGTTCTAACTACAATCGCAAAGCTACATTCACGAAAATGGACTATTTTTAATTAAAATAAGAAATTCTTCAAGGCAAAATTAAATAATAATTTCTAATTAAAACATAAAAAATCAAGTACACAAGTCATTGTTGGAAACTGTTCTGATTTTCTGAAATATTACGTCTGTTCATTTCTTTCAAGTTCAACCATCGAATCAAAAGTCTAGTTTCAAATTTTCCGCCAAATATGTATCTAAACCTGTTGAGGAAAGCAAATGCAAAGAATTACATGCGTATTTAAGCTTAAATTAATGCGCAACATAAGACTTTATGGCCTAAGGGTGAGAAGATAAATCAACAAATATCTCGAAAATTTTCAATTTCTACATCTTATCATCTCTCTTAGTAAGGAAGTCTCAAGTCTATAAATCTCACTTTAATTCCAGTTAATGACATGCGAGTTGGTGTTTTCATAATATACTGCTAATCAAAAAGAGAGAAATTTACGTTTGTTATCAGCACTCAGGAAGAGTTATCATAATTAAAATTTACGTTTTTAATTCCTACTTACAACTCTGATGCAGGAAGTAACAATGAAGTGTGATATCAAATCAAATGGAGGACAAATCGCACTTATATTGCTGCTAAGATTATAGTGGAAAAAAGAAATTTTATTGAAAACGAAACAAGCTAATTAACGCCCATTATCAAACCAATATGAGTGAAATCGTTTACTATCAAAAGTTTTTTGTAGGTCAACGCGTGAGATATCGTTTTTACGCCAGACTAAGTTCAAGAGAAATTTTCATCTGTAAAGCATGCCGAGTAAATATTTACAAAATAGCGCTTGAAATAATAACAGTTTAAACTACTTTCCCGCTCCATAAAATGAGAAGATTTTCAGTCTTTTATCAAAATAAACATAGATCACATAGAGTATAATAAAAAAAAAATAGACTTAACTTCAGACATTGTCCTAGACCTTCGTTACAAAATTAGAAATCTACTAATTTCCGACTTTTAAGATAACTGACTGTATTCCTATTTGAAATTAATTATCAAAGAGCTCTCTTTCCACTTCCTGTAATAAAATCGATCGGACGGACATCCTTCCTTAATTATCCGAAAATAACACTCAGCACTCCCCTTTCATCGTTTGTATTGACCACTTGAAACCAATCTAAAAATAACTGCCTCCGAACTTTGAAACTTGGTCGTAATACCCGCACACATTAGAAACGCATTTCAAAATAAACCTACGGTGTCCGTTATTAAAATATGCCCAAACAAATGTACTGACCAAGTTAAAGGCGACGTGGTGGAAAGTTGACCAAGCCAGACAGACGACAGAGACACGGAATCACTACTAATCCTTCTGAACAGAAATATTTTGCTAGTTTTTCTTTTCAACTAATTTTAGAAAAATTAATAAATAACCCACCTATCTTCAGAAAACGCCACCACCAAATGATTATTTCTAGATATCACTGATGATAATTTTGCTAGACTGTCGTCTGCGAACTTACAGGAGCACTCAAAGAGTTGGGTGCTGTTGTGCAACGCGCCGTGTGGTGGCCGTGGGTCTGCCTGCACTGCTGTGGCTTTATCTCTCCGATGATTCTATAAATGAATTAGATGTTATGCCCAGAGCAGTTGATTAAGAGGTTAAAGAACTTACGGTTAATGATGTCAATCACTCGTTGCTCCCCGTCAAAATAATCTAATCAAATGTAATTAAACAATGCACTTTTTCTGTCAAGATTATCGATTAGTCCCAAAAGAACATGTGCCCTTAATGCTGAAAGTCCTTCAACCTTTCCGTCATCCTGGCAGCAGCACTCTGAGATTCTTTGTTCCTATAGCCCGAACATTAATAAAATCGATTTTTGTCTTTCCTTTTACTTTTTTTTATTTAATTCATTTTATTGTGTCTGACTTGAATTTGAATTCACAGAAGTTTTCACTTTTCACAAAAACACATGGGAGCAGACGAGACGAGACAACAGAGACGACGACGTCTACGCAGTCAGCATGAATACTTTGCCCAAAAATGTCTGCAACTATACATGAGAAGCACGAATGAATGATGTGTGAAGACTAACTTGGTTGGCATTGGCATGGCATGCGACACCGACTCCCAAGAAAGAAAGATATTTAAGCTCCATAGTTTTGTAGAACTGTAGGGTTGGGGCTCCTAAGGTTGGTTTCTGTGTTGGCAGGTAATGGCAATTTCTCTATATCTGGAAATTTTTCCATCTCGACCACGATGCATGTAATATGGGTAATAGTAATTTTATATTTTTGTAAATCTATGATAGCCAATAACTTTAAGAAAAAGGGATTTTGCTTAATTTAAAAAAAGAATAAATATCAAGATCGGAACTTTTATAATTTTTAATTATATTTATAATTTTTATAGTTATTATTAAATTTTTTGTAATAATTATTATTAAATTCCATTATTATATCCCAACAAGTCGCAGTCGATTTGGAACTGTGGTCTGGGGCCAGATTATGTAATTCGATACGATCCTATCGACTCTATCGACGATCGAACTTATGGCGGAATCAATGTAAAAATTCTAATTGGAATTCTTAACTTTTTCAGTTCGGAGTCCCACCATAAGTTCGATTGCCGATGGGAATGTATCGAATTACATAATCTGGCTTTTTCCAGGTTTGAATCGTGTAGATCAGTCCCCAAGGCAAATCTAATGGGTACAGTGGATGACCGCGAAAAAGGAGAAGATTTTCTCCCATCCCAGCTAGAGTGTGCACTCACAATTAATTATAATAATAATAATTTATTCATGATAAGTACAACAAGATCTATAGCCTTTTCAGTATGTTTGTAAAATAAATATAGCGGAAAAAATTAATAATGAGCATCAGAACCTTCACTAGTAAAACAAAATGATAACAATAGGTAACAATAAGAAAAGTAAGAGGTTAAAAATCATTAATAAACTTAACTAAGCTACTAAATTAACTAACCGCGCCAGGTATTAAAATAAACGCTTCCGTAACACCCCAACCGAGCCAAGACACTGCACTGCAGAAGGAAGATAATTACATAAACGAAAAGCCTGAACAGGAAAGGAGCGTCCAGATACTAAGGCACTAAAGCGCGGCAACTACAAATTCAGACGTCTGGTCGAATTCAGAAGTGATTGCCGATGAAGATAGAGCGGTTCACGTATGCGGAGGAAACATAAAGTTCTAAACTTTAGATAAATGTTGATGGAACAATCCAAAACTGAATAGCGATACTGGTCGATATGATCATGCTGCTGTAAACCGAATATGAATCTAATGCAGTCATTGAATGCAGCGTTAATTCCATTGGAACATAGAATGATAAACTAGAATGCCGAAAGTAAAAATGATAAAATAAGTACTGAGCAAGACGAAGCCGAGTAAAAACAGAAAGAAGCGAGGCAAATAGCCACAGTTTTCGTAAAGTACCGTACACCTTACGTAGTACGCTACACTAGTCTTACAGTTCAAAACAAGGCCATTCAATCTTATAACAGGAAACTTTAAAATACCGAGACCAGAACGTATAATGACCATGTAACCGGATTTACTTGTATTTAACTTGAGCCCATTATTCACCGCTTATGTTGAGATACGTTCCAAATCCATATTCAACAAATTGGCAGAAATCTCGATCAAATCAATAGATCCAGTTATTTAAAACTGCACGTCATCTGCACACATATGAATAGATGATTCAAGAACCACATCAGGTAAGTCATTAATAAAACATGCTAAACAGCAATGGTCCAAGAATTGAGCCCTATGGAACACCAGTCCAACAGCAGAAATTGCTGACAAGTGGTTGTCGGTATTAACGATTAGTACCAAATGATGCTTGATACCCAAGTTTGAAAAGTTTTAAATTTTGATGCTGATACGGCAGTAGTGCCCACAAAATAAGTGTAAATTTATAAACTTTTGTAGGTGTCAAACAATGTCAAAATTAAAAGAATTTAAAATAGAGGAACACATTACTGATTAACTAAAATTTTTAATTGCAGGTAATAACGGTTTTGGGTGTCATTCAAAAGCTCTTCATATTTGGGGTGTACGTAGACTCTTGTCGCTAAGAGTATATGAGTTCTACAGCTATGACTATTAACGGATCGATTAAGTCAGCAATTGTTTTATGCCATAACACAAATAGTAACGCAAAGTAATGAGACTATACTCCTTGACTCCAACAAGGAGCTTTGATCTGAAAAAATTGAAAACATCTGATTGCAAATTTCCGTGCTTATTAAAAAAAAAAACGATTAGTAAAATATGTTTACAGCACTGTTACTGCAAAAATGCGAGGTTTGCTGTGCAGAGACTCCGACAATGACTTCTGGCGCGCACATTATATCAGCAGAACATCAAGCACGCAGAACGACAGCAACAGAATAAGTTAAACGGGAGACGTTTGTAACGGCTGAACAACTTCCTTCACAAGTCTCTGACCATGAAACAGAACCACCTATAATGTAATCAGTTTATCTTCTTCACGAAGTAAACAATTCTCGCTTTTTAAAGAAACACGTCGCGCATACGGATTACTAGTAAATATTTGCTTTTTATATCTATGCATGGTAAATTAGCCTGCAGAACCAAAACAATGGGGGTATGAGTATACGTTTTGGGGGAGTACGTTAACATAACTCAGGGTGGAATATAGAATCGCATCTTACCTTGATAACTTGATGTCACGCAGGGTATTAAAACACCAAAAATATTGCACAGCTGTTAATAAAAATCACAAATTACACTACTCACGCTAGACACCACCAGCTCAATGAATCACTTCTTCACGACTTTTGACAACACCTTTGTTTTTGTCCCATCTAAACCTGTCATTTACAATTCCTATTTAAACCTGTTATTTACAATGCCCCCTATTTAAACCTTACAATTGTAAAATTTCTTCTCGCACAAATTCAAACTAAATTGCATTAGTGGGGTACAGTAAGGTGGAAAAGTTTGGACATCAGCTGTTGTAAAAAGACAGCCGTCAACAACAGTTTCGGAGATTTTTAGTGATTTCATTTTCGGCGGAATTTATCGTAATATTTTGGAATAATTATGTCACGAGCTCAGTGGATGGTAGGTTATTGACTTATTCGTTCTTTTAGAAAAATCCATTATGTAATACTGGGCAGCGTCTTGCTTAAAAATTAATCTGTAATGCCTGAATACGGTTTTACAGAGAAGCATCTATTTATCTATGCCAGTAATCTTTATTCAAGAAAGATAGTTATAAACGCTGACTTAATCGGTCCATTATGCGAGTATGAGGCATTTAATCCGTTTCTTGTTTATTTAACTGGCTTATCGTGAAGTGTATGAAATATTGATGCAAGCACTCAATGTGAGATAGCTTAGAATATCACCGGCGCATCAAAACTAGTTTTTGGAAAGCCACAAACCACAGTACCTTAGTGAGATGCTTACGATGAAAAGGAACCTTTACCCTTAAATGTGTTTATCTTTAGAAATACCTGGAGAAAAATAGATATATAATCAGCAGTCAATAAGGTATTAGATATTTGGAAAGAAACAAGAATTTATAGCTGTTTTCTTGGACCTTAGGAGAATTCAATGAGCATTAATGATAAAGGACATTTGCAAATATAATGTGAAGGGTACGAAGTTAAAATAGTTTGAAAATTATTTAATGAGCAGACTGCAGAGAGCGAGAGTTAAGGACCAAGGCTTGCCACTCATGGGACATTCCGAGACTCAATTGTTGGAAGTTTCAATGGGGGGTTATTATAATTATTACTCTGCAACGGCTTCTCAAGCCTTCTTTTCTTCCATGTGATTAGAATACAATGAACAAGAAACATTCCATAAGCATGGATTTTTTTCTATTTCCACAATGTATACGTTCATTGAGGAGTGGCGGCCACAAAAGGTTACTTTTCCCCCTTTCTAAAAGTGGCCGCTGCCACCTTAATTGTACCAATACATTTAACACTGCAAAATATATATCTTGAAAATATTTATCTCAGTAAATTATATTGAAGAAACCCAGGAAGTCCAAAATCCAGAAAAAATGAGTTTTTGATTTCTTCTGGATTTCGGGGTTTCTGGATTTTGTCATTCTGTCTTTTTGAATTTCATGAAAATTGTAACGCAACATGTAAAAAGCCTGATCAAATTGACTATAGAAAATCGAACGCCATCAAGCGCTGACCTTTCGGTAGACCTTCTACAGGAAAATGGCACGCGAATGTCTCCTGGTCACATTCATCACATTCTTTGCGCAAAAGGGTTATCCGCTCGGAGTGCAACCAAGAATTTTGTCTTAACAAAAGCGCCTGTTAAAACTTTTATGATGTGAAGTCCACAGGAGTTGGGCTACCCACGGCTGAAAGAGTTGTTTTTAATTGCATCCTATTCGCCAAGTCTTGGTACAACGGTTTCTTCGGGAAATATATCATCTATCATGTGTTCAACAATGGCACTACAGTGTTGGAAGGAAGGTTACATTGTGGTGGGTGTGGTGGTTTCGAGATCATCACGGAAACTGTTAACAGAGCAAGCTACAAGGACATTTCGAAAAGGAAAATGCTCCGCTTCATGGAAGGCGAAATGCCACTTAAAAATTCACGGCTTCAGCAGACATCAGCCTGCGTCTCCGAGGTGATAGCCAGACACTTATCCACCACGCCACCACATCGCTGCCAGGATCACTTTATATTTTGAAGATAAGCTGGATATAAATTTTTTGCAACGCATATCCTTGCTTATCCTGGAACGTTGGGTCTTACTACTTTAAGGGGATACTATACCACTACATGTATGCGAAGTTTCATCAAAATCGGTGATGCCAAGGTCAAAGCCTCTCCTTGTGAGCTGCCAAAATATTGCCTTTATATAGGAATAAATAAATAGAAAAGAGGAAATAAAGTATGTACTCTCAAATGCATATTTTGCATACTTCTATTTATTTCATTTATTCTCATTCAACTTACATCATATCCAAGTCTTAATCCTGTAATGCTTGTTACATCTCAGCAATAAATTTTTCGCTTTTCTATCATAGGGTTCGGTATAAAAGTGTGAAAATTTTCATTATATTACGCCCGATATCAAATATTTTCAGCAATTCACTTTTGATAGATTCAGATTGTAAACACTGCCTTAACCGTTTGTGGAAGTAAATTCTTATAATCTGTAAAAGTAGCATAATTAAAAAAAAATTTCTTAATTTGGAGAATTTTAAAAATATTACCCTCCAAAAGCCAGTGACTTGTAGTACGAAAATAAAATTGTTTGAAAGTGTTTCGATGATTGCGCAAGGGATCCATTGGAAGCGGCTAGGCAAGTTGGGCAAGTTTAAATGTGCTTTGTGCTGCAATCGTTGTAAAAGTTCTATCTGCTGCTGGCTATCGGCTACTACACGAATTCCTTTCGTCTACGATCTGTTCTTTTTTTCATAGTAACAAGATGATCAGCATAAATTAAGTCCAGATGAATTATATCACTTTCAGTCATTCTGAAAGAAATACATTTACAGGCTTCAGTAATAATAACTTTTCGCATGGTTACATAATATACATATATGCATACATCTATATATATATATAGTGTGTTATAAGGATTCGGAATAAAATTAGAGTTAATCACAAGATGAAAACACTTGGTGGACGTAGACAAGTCAAACTGTGATTGAGACACTCTTTATTTCTTCAAGAAAGAGAACTTTCCTAGTCAATGGATATTTAAGTGTATTTAATTTGAATGTTTCTCAAATGGAATTGGTATTGATGGAATTGCTCCAAGATTCTTTAAGATGTTGATGCCAGTTATTCTCGATAGCCTTGCTTGCGGTTTTACTTCGTGTCTTGCTCGTTCGCAGTTCCCACAGATATGGAAAACGCAATAGTCTCACCCTTGTCTAAGTGTGCTACGACTAGCGATTATCGATCGATAAGTTCACTTTGCTTTCTCAGCAAAATGATTGAAAAAGTACTGTATAAGCAAATGTTGCGGTATATTTTTGAGAATAAATATCTGTCAGAATGGCAGCCTGGTTTTCACTCTGAGCATGTCTGTGAGACGGCCTTATTAAATGTTTCCACAGATATTCGACGCAATTTGGATAAGGATTTCGTGACAACGCTGGCTTTGCTAGGCTTCATTAAAGCTTTCGATCTGTCAATCATAATCTTTTCCTGTCAAAACTACGAAAAATTTATTGATTTAACTCTGCCATAAAAATTATCAAGGAATTCCTATCGGATTTATCATAGCGGGTGACGGTTGGTGATATTAGATCTAATTTTGTTCATTAATGATCTCATTGATATCGTTGCCGACGTTCACTTTCATCTCTATGTGAATGACGTGCAAATCTACCTTTTTAGATCAATAGGAATGTTGGAGGACTGTTTCCAGAGTCAATAACGAACTAGTAAACATATCCGTATGGACGAAAATAATCAACTTTTGCTTAATCCACCAAAATCAATTTGTCTATATTTTGCAAGGGCGATCTTAGGGCATCCGATCTTCCAAATTTTTATTAAAATGACCAAATATTACCCTGGGTAAAAAAGGTGATAAAAGGTGGGGATAATTTTTAATAGAAAAATGAGATGCTGCGAACATGTAAATTATTCATCACAAAGAATCTACGGTGGACTTCGACAACTACGGCTTTCATGTAACCTAGTCTCTCTGGAATTGAAACTAAAACTTGTCAGAATTTTATTTTATTATTATTTATGTGTATACTTATGATAATTGCCTTTAATAATTGTGTGTTCCATCTGTAATTTACACCTTTATAGATTGCTCACTTGATTCTTATCTGAATATGAGAATTTTACTGCTTCTAAAAAACTATTGGTCTTGAAGAGTCCTTGTTATTTGCATGAGCGTTTATGTTTTTACAATCATCCCGCCATGAAACAATCCTCATTCCTCGCACTCGAAGTGTTGCTGGGTAGTTATTTTGCTTTTATTGTTCGTTTCTAGAATTCGCTTCCTAATCCGATCAGGGGATGCGGGAGGAAATAAGAGATAAAAGCGTAACTTGTCCTATATCTGAAATAACCTAGGCCTAATTAAAAAATCAATGAAAATTGTTAAAGTTCCAGAGACTACCATAATTAGTAGGAAAAGAAAAAGTCGTAAGGGCTGCGATCATGAATGTGTTCAAGACTTCATATCAAACACCGAAAAACACGTTACTTTCGGCACACAAAAGCATCGGAAAGCAGTTATAGCAGAAATCTTGAACACACTACATATTATCTAACGGATATTGGCCGTATTGGGTTTTACAAACAAAAATAGGCACTAATCGGATCTAAAACGTTGAACACAAAAATACGCATTAACGTTTATCCTGGTATTTAAGTGTTAATTTGGGTTTTGGTTCGCCATTGCATTTAACAGAGGCTGTATTTTCTTTACAACCTATTATTGAATTGAAAATTATAATAACAAATACATTTATTTCCAGAGAAAAATTAAAACTTTGACTGTAGTCACCTCTGGAGCTGCAACATTTTTTACCGGAATAAACATCTACAAAGGAAATGAAAAATTTTATGATGAAATTTTAATGCCAGCGGTACAGATAATACCACCCGAAACGTCTCATAAATTAGCAGTTCTAGCATGTAAATATAAACTGTTTCCCCGTTCAAAGGAGGAGGATCCAAAAAGTCTCGTGAGCAACATCAAATCTTTTGCTTATTTAAATTTAGAATGTTTTAATTTTAGGAAACAACTTTTTTTGGGCATAAACTAAACAATCCAATCGGTATTGCGGCTGGATTTGATAAACAGGGGGAGGCAATTGAAGGTTTACAGCACATAGGTTTTGGATTCGTTGAAATTGGGTCTGTAACGCCTCTGCCTCAACCAGGTAATCCAAAACCCAGAGTTTTTAGATTACCTTTAGATAAGGCAATCATAAATAGGTAGTTTTCAAGTTAATTGTGATAACAAAACATGAATCACTTCCACTTTTTACACAGGTATGGATTTAATAGTGATGGCCATAGAGAAGTGTACAATCGAGTTAAACAATTAAAAGGAAATAATTCGTACAATGGAGTTCTTGGCATTAATCTGGGCAAAAATAAAGAGTCGGAAGATGCTTTTTCGGATTATGTTCAGGGTGTAGAACTATTTGGTCCTATAGCTGACTACCTGGTAGTTAACGTAAGCAGTCCAAATACTCCTGGTCTGAGAAGCCTTCAAAGCCAGAAAGACCTAGAAAATCTACTTACTGGTGTTTTGAAAGCTAGAAACGATTTGCCTAGCAACAACAAGATTCCAGTTTTCTTGAAATTAGCACCGGATCTTTCAAAGGACGACATCAATGATATTGTTAAAGTTATTGAAAAGAAAAATTGTCGTGTTGATGGCTTAATTATATCAAATACTACAATTGATAAGACAAATCTGAAAACTGTTGAACTAAGCAATGAAGCTGGAGGACTAAGTGGAGCTCCACTGAAATCCCGGTCCACAAAGCTAATAGCTGAAATTTATTCCAAAACCAAAGGACGAATACCTATAATTGGAGTTGGAGGAGTATTTACTGGGCATGATGCTTTAGAAAAAATTCTAGCAGGTGCTTCTTATGTTCAATTGTATACAGCTCTAATTTACCATGGGCCGCCAGTAGTCAATAAAATAAAGTCCGAATTAGATGAATTATTAAGGCAAAAAGGTTATATTAATGTGAAAGAAGCTGTAGGGAAGAATTATAAAGAGTTTTTAAGTCATTAAGAAATTCTGAAATTGAAAACATTAGAAGAAATGCTGTAAATTTTTATTCGTTAAATTTGTAATTTCTTTTTTATATTTGTATATTATATTTTCGAAGAGATTTGTATTTACTAAAAATCGAATTACCAGAATAAATTTAAATAATTTAAGTTCTTTTATATTGTTTTTGTTTTAGTGTAGAAAAGTAATGATATTAAGTTTATCTTACACAAACCAATCTAAGCTATTAATAAAAATAAATTCTGGAACTAAATTTGAGTAAAGTACACTTCTTGCTTTAATAATTCTTATAGATGAAATCTAAAAATGAAAGAAAATATGGCATAACTTTCTTTTAAGGGGACCGGCTTACCAAAAGAGAAATGGGCAGATATCAATAAAAATTATTTGAATTTTAAATTCTTAATCACTCTTCCAATAAACTGAGAGGAAATAGGACAAATTTTATAAAAATTATAATTATGTTATTTTTTGCTTATTAAAAGCCCATAAAACAGGATAAACTGAAAATGTCACCAAATGACCATTTTCAATCAATAGGGCTAAAAATTTGTAAGAAAGAATTTTGATACATATTTTCATTAAAAAGTTATGATGGTTTATATATAACACTACTGAAAATAACGTAAATTCTTGTGTATTTATTTTTTTACAAAACTGTAGCTTTTAGTGTAATTAATAAATAAAAAAATCGTTTTGCAATTCTTTACTTGGTGATATTGGATAAAATATGAAGTGTGAAAAATAAAGTTACGAGTTTTTATTCAGCTGTACCAACGTATTTCATATAATAAAACTAATAATGTTTCAATTATTGTGAGATGTCGAGCCATAATTGGGGCCTTCTTTTTTAATCTGTTTTCATTTAGAGAGCAGTTGGGTTGTACGAAAACGCAGTACTGAGTAACATGCAAAAACTACACGTGTAAATAACTGATTTACAATTAAAAAATTACAATATTTTTATAATATTTCGTAACAACTATGACAAGAAACTGAGGACGTGATAATTTGAGAATTGTAGGCTATCTGGAAATAGATTAATTACACGTGTAGTTTTTGCATAAGTAGCGTAGTACTACGTTTTCGAACATGCCTGGAAATAATGCAACAGTGACCGCAGATCCATTATCAGCGCAGACCTGATAGAACACTTTTAAAACATTTTTCGCACGGAATTGTCTTATAAATTATTATATTTTTAATAACCAGTTTAAAACACCATGAGAGAAGGACAAATATATATACCTGGACTATATTATACTATAATATAAATAATGAAAAATATAATAATAATAACATTTAAAAAATGTGGTAAAACAATAAAATTTGAATGACTACATAAAAAAATCGAAAACGTGAAAAAAAAGATCTTTCAAACTGTGTATATCAAACGTGATTTCTGATTTTAGGAATGATACTTCTATAAAAACTACTAAAAAGCAATGCACATAAATTTGTTGGGGAATTTTGAATATTAGACCGAAAAAGGTCAATTTTCGTAAGCCGGTCCCATTAAAACTTTAGGTAATCATCTTTTCTGAAGTATCTTAATTTTACAACTTCCTAAATATGTAATTAAAGGATGTCTGAGATTATTTTTTCAACTTTTGAAAATTGAAGTTATCTTCTAAATCAAAGAAAAGTGTTTTTAAAAACACATGCAATGCCGTTTTATGCAAACAACAAATACCATGTTGAGACATAATTATTCTAAATTCAAAATATTATCGTTTCATATCGCTTTTTTAACTCGGAATTTCTATAAATAAATAATAATAAACCAAAGTTAACATTTAGGATTTTCGAATTTGAGAAATTTTCATTTTAAAATTTACTTGACTACGAGAAACTTTTCAAGAGGAAAAATTGAGAACTTAGAAACAATAAAAATTAAATTTAAACTTTATTGTTGTAGAATTAATTAGTTTAGAATAAATTTAGAATTAGTTTATTCGGAAGTGTTACGTAGGCAAAGCCAGGTCAATGGGTAAAGTGATAAGGGACTAAACTCGTACTGTCAGTTAGCTACGTTAATCCCTTAAGTGGAACTGGTATCTCACTTTTAACATAAGTTACTTCCAAATTTCTTGTAAATGCTTACATTTTTGTAGTCATAATTTCCATAACAACAATTTAGTCGACTTTCATTCAATTAGTATCAAATTCAATCAATGCACATTTTGAGTACATGCCTATCAAGGTTTTACAATTGTTATGTGATTGACATGTTGCCTGCTTTTTTTAATTATTCTTTATTTCGTTCATAGTTAAAAATGTTGTCTAATTAAGCAATTAACTTTTATTTATTATTTGCGTAAAATAAAAGGAAGTTTGTTTTCAAGTTACGAAGCAAGGTTTTTATTAAACTCTTGTTTTCAACCTTTCAACGTCACATTGGAAAAACCTTTTTTTCATTAAGGTTATAATTCGTAATAAGAATTTTGGTGTAGTATATAAGTACTTGTGATATTCTCAATAAATTTAGTTCTGAGTCGACACAAAATTCGAGGAACGAGAAACCGCTATAGTGTGACTTGGTATTTTCCAAATTGGTGTATTTGCAACA
Source organism: Dasypogon diadema (assembly GCA_006980735.1). Classification (NCBI taxonomy): domain Eukaryota; kingdom Metazoa; phylum Arthropoda; class Insecta; order Diptera; family Asilidae; genus Dasypogon; species Dasypogon diadema. The sequence continues at coordinate 31,269 of QYTT01081532.1, forward strand.
AAGAGGCAAAGTGAAACTAACTACAAGAGAATTATAATTCAACGTATTAGTGACCCCGATGTGATCCGCGTTTATTCTACGTAGCCAATTATTATCAATGAAGCCTTCATTATGTCATCAGTTACGAAGGATTTATTCGCACAGCAAGAAACTACTGGATAGAAAAAAATTACCCCTTAGAAAAGAACACAAATTGAGAAGCGATTGAAAAGTCTAGAGGATTCGTGGTCATCATAACGTTGTCAAATTTCTGAACGGGTCATCAAATTTCACTTAAATTTTGTCGCAGCCTATTTTAAATGATAAAATTCATTATTTCAGCGAAATAAGTTATACCGTTTGAAATAAGAAACTCTTGACTACAAGCATTTTTGATCTACGGAGCTTTGTTTAGCCGGTATAGAGATAGATGCGACAACGTTGCAACAATAGAAATCTCAAAATTACAAGATCGAATCCGTCACTACGTTTTTGTGCACATTCACGCTGGCATGAGTCACCGATGGCTCACACAAGAGTTACTTGAAAGAATTGCATAGAAAACTATGTGTAACATGAGAAAGCTTTTACAAAAAAGCGTAAAAAACTAATGGGCTCTTCGAGAGTCCACTGCTGTAACAAAATAGTGAGAAGTCCTATCTTTTTGTAACGATCTTGCAATGATGACTTATTTAAGATTTGTCAGCTTTACCTGAACTGACCGAAATATAGTTAGGGAGGGTTAAATTAACAAAACAAAAAATGATTACATTTGGCAATATTTTTAAAATTTCAATTATTACTAATAAGTTATTTTAAAAGTCACTCACCTTTGATTTTATTCCGTTGCTCCCCCTATTAATCTGATAAAAATTGGGTTTGCGCTTCACGATAAAAACAAAAGCTTGTTCCTGCAGAAAGAATCAAGTACTGAAAAAAAATTAAAATTGTTATCATTACCGGACGCTTATGCATTAGATTATAAATCCACACTTACGTGATACACCGTCAAATACTCCTTTAATCTTTTTATGTAGACTCTGGCATCTCTGAGGAACACTGTGTAGAAGAGGATGCAGATATTCTAGTTTTGTGTATCGATTTTGTCTGTTTGTTAGCACTTTTAGTAGCCTCCTCGTGTTTAGAGACCTTCTTTAAACGAGGTGAACCGATTCCAATATTAGTCTTTTGTCTCTGTACAGTTCCAGCTCTAGAAACTCCCTTCAGACCACGTTTAGGTTTTACCACTATAGTACCAAACCTATAGCTGACTATATTTCCAACAGCTTTCAGCTTTGCAGCAGACGAATGATCCACCGAAAGTATCATAATTGCAACTGTGCTTTTATTTTTCCTTTGAATTATCCTCCATGACGGAACATTGAGAGTCTTGTTTTGGGCGGCAAGCAACTTCATTATTTTCTCAGAGTTCATTGCCGCACTACGAGGAAGTGCCATGGTAAAAATCATGGATTTGGGAATATTAGTTTCTCTAAGAACTTTGAGTGTTATCCCCTTCCAGGGATTTAAGCTATCGACGCATGAAGTTAGCCATTTTGCTGTGGCTTCATTAGAGCACGTGATCGCAAGCCATCCTGGCCTGAATTTCGATCCTGCAAACGTTGGGCTTATCGCCTCGTTTTTCGACTGAATAATCATATCCACTATAGCTTCTTGGATCATTTTCATTTGATCTAATGTGAGCAGCTCATCCGGGTAGTTTCCGGACACAATGCCCACTTTGACGGCTTCTACAGCCCCAGCACATGTTGGAGTCGGTTCCGTATTCCTATCTGAATCAGCTGCATCAGTAGGCATTGTCGAACTAGGTGGCTTCTCATGTGTTTTAATGCTCATATTTTCATCTTGTCCTGATGAGCTGTCTGAATTAATTGGTTCCTTGGCAGGTTCCACTGGCTCCTTGAGCCTCTCCACTACTTTTAGGGTTGCCACTTTAGCGGCCTCTTTTTTGTCCATGCCGTGGGAAATCAACCATTTGTACCTTTTCTTGGTGGCACCGTTAAGCTTAATGTACCTCTTGGTACACGCTAACTTTGAGGTATTTTTATGTTTAGTAGCATCGACTGATTCATTGTTGACAGCCTCAAGGCAGTCCGTAGTTAGATTTGTCTCCTCTTTAGAAACAGTTAGAAGTTTATTATTTGAATTTCCATAATCGTCCATAAAAGGACATGTTAATAGTGAGGAATAAAACGGTCAACCACCGCAGAGCCTCTTGCTGTGGCAAGGCATTTATTAAAACTGGAGGTCGCCCAGGTTTCCAGAGTTCGCATACTAACGGCCAAGCACCCTCTTGGTCATGCAGCCCTCGGCGTACGCTGTTCCACCTTGACTTAGGGCCCATTTTACTGTTGTTAGACAGTCGGGCGGACAAACCCGCGGACAGTTGCTTTGGGAAATTTTGTTCTGCCAGCTAAATTACTGCGTGACAATAGGAAAAATCTTATGGCACCAGTAAGAAGGCGTCGCCAGAACAAGTTCCCTACTCCCATGCCCGGCACTTGTACTCTTAGCCTGGATAAATCCAGTATCCAGCGGTCACCACGAGGAGGTGGTACAAGCACTTGGCCAGGACCACAGCATTTACCTTACTGTTCCCAGCCCGGACCGCCATCAAGAAGGCAAATTAATTACCTTTTTTGGTCTTGAAAACATGTATACTTGTTCTTCGGAACAAGTATGAGCATGCGTAAGACCCTTAAAGTACATATTTTGAAAAAATCGGTATTTTGGAGAAAAATCGTCTGTTTCGTAATAATTTTGAAACTAGTACTGCTAATTAATGTGGATTCCGAACCACAATAGCTAAGTGGATATTCACTTTTGAATGGTAAAAGCTCAACTATTGAATTGAATTTGAGCATAGGACCATAATTTCAGTAAACTAATAGTGATTTTTTTTCTATATACACCACACCAGTTTGTCCTTAGTGAGAAAAAATATCAAATTGACAAATCCGATGGCGGGAAAGGATACAGAGAATTTCTGAACAGGGAAACTTATGGACGAAGTTCGTTTTCCCAGTTGGAGTTATTAAAAAAAATAGAATGTGTTAACAAAAAAGAAGAATATGAAAATAGAAAACAGCCAATGGAGATTCACCAAAAATACACAATGGAGCCAAACAAGAGCGCAAGGATTTTGCCTTCCACGAAGCAAGTTGTGGTTTCGGATGTGCTCAGCAATGGAGACCAGAACGCTCATCTTTAACCCGTGAGCCTAATGCGTGTATAACCTCCTACAGTGACCAGATGGCATTAAAGAAGGTCCTTGTTCCTATCACCAGGAATTCCAAGGCCTACCCATGCCTGGGGGAACTTGCGCGTATTTCAGTAAATTCAAATCGATTTGGTACTCAGTATCTAATCTGTTTTGAATCTGAAATATGAAACTGCACCACAAGCCTTGATTTCTTTATAAGTTGTCTTTGTTGTTAGCAGAAGCGTCATCGACGAAACAATAACAGAAAAACTGAGTGAAGAATATGGAAGGTGTCGATTGAGGCATCGATGGGCAAAAATTCGTGAAAAAGTGTTCACTGTCTGCTTTAGGAGCTGAACGGTCTTGTGTTCCTCTCGAACTATTTGAAAACAGCTCGAGCTAAGGGAAAATTTTCGTTTCAGATCTTGTGGTAGGAGCAACAGCCTTCCAACCCGCGGCGTGAATACTTCAAGGACGGCAGACACATCATAGGACATGCTTATCAAAGAGGTTCCCGCTTCTTACACAAACGCTCTTGATATCCAAACACGATTTAATGAACAGGAGTGATTTCCTATGATCTAGAGTTTATTTTCACTTGTCTTGTTCACATCATCAGATATTCCTTATATTCCTTTTATTTTCTTTCCACGGACCTTCATTAAGGACCAAATGTTCTCGCCGGGTTGACGTCGGGTGACCGAGTAGGCCAATCTAACGCGCTTATTCCGCTTTTTCCCATTTATTATTGACAAAGATGACTTTGGATTGTTGTCTTGCAACACCCAATCTCGATAAACTTTGCGGAACAACTTTTCTGTAAACTTAAAAAGCTCCTTTTTATAAAGCAACAGCATTCTTTCTGCATTTATATTTTCGGTAAATGTTTGTAGCTTGCCAAAATCGTTGTACGAAAAACATCTATTGCTGGATACTTAACACTGCATTCGGAAACCACTTTATTCTCTTTTTCTCACACTCCTAGTCTTTGTTAACCGAAAAGGTTACATATTCCCAATCTCGGCCTTTGTTGTTGCACGCCTATTACACTCGCTTTTTTCAGGTGTTTTTCTGTTAATAGCATTTTCAATTTAAATTCATACATTTTCATTTTAATTTAACGTTTAATTAAAATGAATTAATGCTGAACTAAACTGTGTTAATGATTTTACAAATATTAATAGATCCTATGGCAAATTTAATGTTTTTTTAAACGAATTTCATGTTTATACAATTTGAATTCAACTTTGGGCAAAATAAGTTAATGTTTTTCCAATTTAATTTAATGGTTTAGTAAAATGAATTCACATTTGTGCAAATGAAATTCACTTCAATTTTATTAGAAAGATCTATAAAGGTCTATACTTGAAATAATGGAATTAAACTATGAGTAAATTCGAAAATCACGAAATTATCAAACGGATACAATTGTGAATATTAATACAGGATGTTTGATAAGGCGGGACTATTAAAGTTTTATTAAAAAAAGTAAAAATCGGGTAAGAATTGCTAACCATTTACGACTCAAAATTTCACGTACTTCAAATCTCATAGTTACCAACAACAGATATGGATGTCTGAGTGAGTGTCCATGGCACGACTTACTAGATCAGGGCCATGCCGACAAGATCGGTGCCTTACCATCAGATCGAAACATTCCAAAAAATTATTTTTTTACTTATACTTAATTGTATAAATTTTTACATTTACTTAATAATAATCTTAATGATAATATTTATGATCGTAAAAATACCAAAATGAACAGCAGCACTTTAAAACCTAGTCTAGATCATTTAAAGACAATCGAAGCACGCGTGGAAATAGACGCTATTTGTTGTTTATTGGTGACATAATAAAACAAAATTTTAGGAAAATATGTATTTTCATTTATTCTATTAAAGCCAAAACAATTTCTTATATACCTTGCGACGAAAAAAAGTGACGGATCACTTACTTATTAAAACTGATTTGTCTTTCTTTTTTTTGTCGCAGCGTGTATATAAACGTAAAAAATCTGTAACAATAACAAAATAATATTTTTCAATATTCTGTTCGAATCTTAATGCTTTGTGGACCGGAAAAAATTTCGATGCAATTACTTTTTCCTTAAGTAATAGTTTTCCTTTCTCATTCTGAAATTTTTCTTTTTTCAGGTCCATAAACTGCCTGTGTATTGTGTTTTCTTCCTTGTCTTGTTTTTTCAAGTAATCGATTACATCATCTCTGCATTTCCTTTTTCTTTGAAGTAGTAATGAATTTTCTTCGTTATTTTCAAAAATTGAAGATGGATTCGAAGTGTCCACAAACTGTTGCGTGCGAGGTTTGGAAAAATGTTTATTTCCGTATACAGAATCAAATTCATCCAAATAATCCCATATAGTTCTCGTACATCCAGATTGAGCATTCTGCTTTTTAATTCTTTTGTAGGTTGTGAACATATTTTGAAATATCCCTATGTACCATTTTTCATGTTTTTCTTGGTTAAGTTTCCATATATGTATTCCTCTCTCATCGGTAGTTTGGGATGCTGACTATGTTAAAGTGTCCTGAAAATAGTTTAATTACATCAATTTGCCTCATGTTTTATTTTCAGTTACTTACTTCTTGTCCTCCAAAAAGCAGATGTATGTAACTAGCTTGCGTTAACTGCAATCTCTGCCTTAGTTTCGATTAGTTTTGCCATTCTACTTGCATTCTCGAACCTTTGATACAGGTGTTCTTATTTTCCACGCACTGATTTTGCAAATCTTTTTCATTTTCACATTTTCGTCTGAGCCATTTTACGCAGAATTGACTTGCCTATCGTATACAGTACCAAATTTTTCATATTCGAATTCAAAATGTATTTTGTTACGTTCAAAAATCAAAATTTGAGGCAAAAAAATTGCTTTTGTTTTCAAAATGGCCTAAAACATTAAATATCAACCGCCATTTTTAGTAGAAAAAAATATATTACTAAAAACTCAAAGAACAATACAGAATCGTTGCTGCGTCAAATCATTTTGATCCCATTTTTAAAACAAATTCTGTAGGAGAGACATCAATTTTTTTTTATAATTTGTATAAAAACTGCACTGATATTAAACCAAATGAATAGCTACTGTAAGAAATACAACATTAGCATACTTACTTGGAGCAATCATAATATCTCAACACGGTAAAATATTTTTGTCTTATTCACTTCTTTTGGGATTTTATATATAAATAGCTATCGTCCATATAACTCACTCAAAAATAAAAAAAAGTAAAGTCATTATCCATTGTCAATCTGTGTGCTATTCACCCTGAGGTGAGATTATGTATAACTAAATATTAAAAATGATTTTATTTTCAGAATGTTTTACTTTTTCAGTTATTTTAATGCTTTGATGCTTCATGTAAAATTCTCTTAGCTAGAAAATTTCTTGAGACGAAAAAAATTCAAAGAATATTTCAAACTTACTAAAATTGAAAAAAAATCAATTTCATCCTATAATTACAAAAAAATAAATAAAAAATAAAATGGAAATATACTTTTATAAAACAAGGTTTAATATATAACGGAAAACATATTTTAGTAGTAAAAAGGACTTACCGACTGAAATTATTCCTTTAAATGATTTATTTATATAAAATTTAAGGCTAATTTTACAGATAAAAATTGACATATCACTTACGGTGAATAAACGAAAACATACACGGTAGTATTTGAATTTTAAAACCGGTTTAAATTACAATTTTTATCACCATTTTATTAAAAAATAATAAAGTATTATATACACCTAAACTAATACATGTCCTTTATTTCTACAAAAAAAACATCTTTTTAAGAATTCAACTTAATAATAACTGTGAAGCCTTTGCAGTATTTGTTTGGCTTTGTCGTAGTAATGCCTAAAAGAAAAATGAAATTAATGTAATTTTTGTTTAACATAAAAAAATACATAGAGCTGAAATT
>QYTT01081534.1:0-17240 GCA_006980735.1 Dasypogon diadema
AGTCAAGTTTCGTTAAAAACGGATCAGCTATTTTCGCGGCAATCTTTTTCAAACCAACAACTCTTTAAAAATATAATAAAAATCATATTCTTGACAAGACATTTGTAGTGTTAAAAATAAAAATATGGCAAGGCATGAACAATAAAGCAGGAAACATTAGATTCTAGAAATGAGATAGAAAGTAGAAAACTCACACGAAGAAATTCGTAGTTCAATGTGGGAGTATTGAGATTCTGTCCTAATTTTACTTTTGCTGGTTTCTACTAAAGTGGAAGTAAATGTTGAGTTCCTCGATTAGGCTTTTCCTTCTATTCTCAAAACAGAGACATCAGTTAAGGTTATTATTTTTGAAAAGACCGCTTAAGAATTTCCTATGTTTTTAATTTAGTAATATAATACGCAGTTGAGCACCTGACAGGGAGCTTCGATTGTTCACTTAAACGTGATGCCTAAATTGCCTATATTAGTTCATGTTCTACCGAAACTTTTGCTAAACTAATGTAAGAAAAACTCTCTAAAGGTGTTTTTTTTAAACTGTTGAATTTCTGTTCGCCACAAAAATAACGAAAAGGCCTCAGCTGTAAAAATTAAATAAATGGATCTATCGACAGCAATTGAGGCTGCGAGAGCAAGAGATATTTACAAAATGGAGGGTTAGAGAACTCTTTTTTTTACTTGATGACAAATGCATTCAATTAAAGCGACTATTGTAAATATATTCCCTTTCTCTTGTACTAATAAAATACTTAATCCCTGACACATCATTAAATAAAGTAAAATAAGAAAAGCCGACAATGAATTAAAAGAACTACTTACTGCACTGATGTCTGCTGTCTTCATCGCTGTTGTCCAAACAATCATTGTCCCCATCACAAATATAAATCCTTGGAATGCAGTTTCCATTGTCGCACGTGAACAAGTCTCCGAAGCAAGTCCTTCCTTCAGATTTACAATACTCTGGCGGTTCATCAGCTCCATCTCCGCAATCATCATCCCCATCACAATACCAGGTGGCTGGAATGCAACGATGATTTGGACATCTAAAGCTGTTCTGTGGACATGTCCTCTCTCCACAATGTAAAGGATCCTCGTCCGAATTATCACCGCAATCATTGTCACCATCGCATAACCAGTACGGTTCCACGCAGATGTTCGTCTTTTCACATTTCAAATGATTCGGTGGACAAGTACTAGTTGCTGGGCAACGTTCATGAGTTTCATCTGACGTAGCATTATCCTTACAGTCGTTTACTCCGTTGCACACTTGGGACATGGGAATACATCGTCCATTTTGACAGGTAAATTCACCGTCAGCGCACGGTGGATAAACACATCCCACTTCATCTGATCCATCTTTGCAGTCGTTCTCGTGGTCACATTTCCAAGTCATAAATATACACCGTCCATTATTGCAACGGAATTCATTGGGAGAACATGAATGGAAGGAGCAGTAATTCGCATCCTCATCAGATCTATCGCCACAGTCATCATCTCCGTCACAGGCCCACATTTTCGAGATACACTTGCCATTTTGACAATAGAATTTACTTGAATCACAGGTAAAGTTGCGAGGAACGCACGTTCGTCCCTCGTTCACTAGTTTAGAGTTGTCGTCGCATTTACATTCGGCCTTACCGTGTGGTGCTGGATGACAACTTTGAGCACATCCTCCATTGTTCTGAAGGCAAGCATTAAATTCACATTTCTGCCTGTCAGCACTATAAACACGTATGTCTCGCGGTGAGTCTTCTAATCTTTTCACCATTTCAATCATATTTGCGCCGGTATGTTTTTCTGCTCTGTAAACCCCCCTTAGCTGCAGATCTGTCCAATATATATAGTCCCTGAAGACCGAGATTGCAAATGGATAGATGGTAGCTGCAACTAATACTTCTCGTCCCTTTCCGTCTAGATGAGATCTTTCGATTTTCTCGCGCACAGCATCAGTCCAATACAACATTTTTTCGTCATAGTCAATTGCAAGGCCACTTGGCTGCGAAAGTTCTTTATCAATAATTGCAGTCTTAAGCGATCCAGCCATTGTGGCTCTAAAGATCTTCCCTGAAGTTCCAAACCGACCCCAGTCAGTAAAGAACAGAGTTCCATTGCAGGGATCAAGCACTATTGCTCGTGGTCTTTCTACCCGAGCAATCATCACCAATTCAGTGCCATCCAAATTCATGGCATAAATGGAATTATTAGAGCTGTCGGTCCAGTAGACTTTGTTCTGGGTCCAATCGTAGGCAATCCCTTCAGGGTTTATGCCTCTGCTTAATAGAACGTTTATATTCGATGAGGACGGATCATCTGCTTTAGTCCAGGCTATTTTTGCCCAAGGACGGATTTGTGTGAAGAAAAGTCTATTGTCAGCATAGTCGAAATCAAGTCCAACGACATTCGTAAGATTTACAATAGGTTTGAATGGAACTTGAGTTGATTTGGGATCTAGGTTTACAGCTCTGATTTCGGTTCGAGTTGCGAACACTAAATATTCGTTAACTGTGTCACATTTCCTTCCGTCAGCTGCAAGTTTACCAGTAGCGCAATCACACTTGAAGTTCAGCCGTGAAGGACTACTTGGATCCGGCGGAAAACTAAAGCAAAGCTGATCACATCCTCCGTTTCCGAGACGAGCACAAGGGTTACTTTCATCCTGAGGCTGATTGTTAATATCGTATATAGCAATATCCCGCAATTTTGGCAAATTTGTTCGAATTTTCTGTGGGGCCGTTGTGTTTTCTGGTAATTTTGATGCTTTAAATACGGACATTAAATTCCTATCGACCCAATACACATCTCCCAAATAGACCGCAATTCCCATTGGATTTGGAAGGTTTCTGCGAACTACCTGCCTGTTGCCGCCTGTGTATGAAATTTTCTGAATCATGTCTAACTTGGAGTCGACCCAGTATACGTCATGTGTCAGCATGTCTATGGTTAGGTCACGAGGGTTTGAAATGCCGGATGTAACCACAGTTTTCCAGTTGGAGCCATCCAAAAATGCTTTTCCTATTTTCGGATATTGTCCATAATCAATCCAATACAAAAGCCTCTTGATCGGATTAACTGCAAGTTCTCTTGGTGCGTCGTTTGTTGTTTTAACAATGATCTTTCGATTGGTTCCATCAAGCCAACAAACTTCAACATAGTTTTCATGTGGGAAGACATTGGTGAAGTACATATTTCCAGCTACCCAATCAATGGTCAGTCCACGAATCCCATTGCTACCAATGCCGTTCTTGATGATGTGTTGAATTTCAGTACCGTTTGGACGAATTCGGAAAATACCATTCCAATAGCCGCGATTGTATTCTCCCCAGTATATCCATTGGTGACGGAAGTTAACATCTACATGTAATATGTGATGTCCTGGGCCAGATATTGGAACCATAGCTTCTGAACTATCAGTCAAACTATATCCTCTGGTAACATCTAATTGTGATACCACCGCAAATGTCTTGAATGAGACACAATTAATGTCGTTCTCTTTCCGATATCCGATTCCACAGGCACAAATTCGAGAAGCTCCGTCATTGGGAAGGCATAGATGTTCACATCCTCCATTGTTAAGCTGGCATGGATGTTGCAACATTGCTCGTTTCTTATATATTGTCATACTCTTGAGATCCGGTTCATTGTCCAAGATAGTTTTCGGGTTGTCACCTTTAGGCAAGTCAACTCGTACTATTTTTTCATAAACGGGATCCAAGTAGTACAACCTCGAGTCCAGAATCCCTAAACTTTTTGGACGGGAAATGTCATTGTCTTCATTTAGTAAAATTCTAAAATCTTCCCCGTTGTAGCCTATCACGCAAATGCTAGCTGGATTTTGGGTACTATAGTACACTAATTTTCGATCCATATCAACTGTTATACTTTCAGGCTGGAAATATCCATCTTTTAAGATGATCGAATTGGTACCAGCCATATTTACTCGAGCTATTTTAGTAGGAACTCCAAAACCGCCTTCATCGACCCAGAAAATCTTTCCTTCATTAGGATCTAATGCAATTGCTTTAGGCTTAGCAACAGAAGTCTTGTTTCCGTCATTAGCTAAAATAATAGTTCTATACCTCACCTTTCCATCTACTCGAATAGCTTCTATGTTGCTAGCAATGCGATTTGCAATAAATAGATTTCTACCCAGCCAATCGAAAGCAATTGTGAATGGAGCCCCAACCATTCCGGTGTTAGAGCCAAGGAACTGAGTTTTGTTGCCTCCACCGTAAGGAGTTGAGTATATAGTGCAATTTTCATCATCGTCTTCTCGTCCTTGCACCCAATATAGTGTCTCTCCTTTTCGGTCAAAATCAAGTCCATTACTGCTGTCAATACCAATAACCGGCGTCAGAGCTCCAGCTCTTGCGTCAGCTCCAGATAGTGGGACATCCACTATTTGATTTCCTTTAACAACCATGAGGTAAGGATTCTCTTCCTCTGAACATCTTCCCTCTGACAGAAGTTTGTAACCAGGTCTACATTTACAGGTCCATCCTTCCTTGGAACTGGGACTAAGAAGGCAAATGTGTTGGCAAGTTGCATTTTCGCATGGATTTGCAAACAACGGCTGGAGGGATGGATGATGGACATGAATGGATAAGGGTTGGCTTATTAGGTGGGATACAACAGTTTGGTTTGCTCCTCTAAATTTACTAGCTGATAATACCCGGTTCAGTTGCCTGTCGGTCCAGTATAGTGTGTCCTCGAATAAAGATAAAGAATGCGGATGTAATAAGTAGTGGCTGGATGCTAAAACTTGTTGACGACCACTTCCGTTGTAATAACAGAAATCAATGAAGTCCAGTTTAGAGTCTGCGAAATAAACCCGTTTCGTAGCGATATCTAATGTGAGGCCGTTGGGCCAATATATCTTGGTATTAATAATAACTTGTCGCATTGAACCGTCCATTCCAACTCTTTCTATGCGGGGATTCTCACCCCAATCTGTCCAGAAAATAAACCGTGCATCCGGACTGGGATCTAAGCACATTCCTCGAGGTTGGGTGATATTTTCTCTGACTAGAACTATGCGATTTGTGCCATTCTCTGTGCACACTTCAATTGTGTTAAGCTTGCTATCCAACCAATACAAATTTTTTCCAATCCAATCATATGCAAGGCCCTCGACTAAATCCAACCCGGTGGTTATGATTTCCTGTGGTTCCATGCCACGATCTAACCGTGAGATTTTCTTAAGTTTCATATCACTCCAGAAAATAGTGCCAGTGTGCATGTTCGACGCAGTTGCAACCACGTTTTCGACAATAATTGGAACTCTCTCTAAGCCTTGCTCTTTAAGATCGGCTACCAGGATTGAGTGTCGATTGGATATGATTAAAAAGGCTGCAGAATGATTGACCGCTTTACAAGTGTGTTTGTTGGGTTCTAGAATATATCCATCTGTGCAAGAACAGAAGTATGATCCCTTTGTATTTGTACAGGTTTGGGAGCACAATCCAGGTGGATTACATTCATCCATATCCACACAGGTGTAACCATCGGGTCCCAACTCAGATCCCGGAGGACATATACACATTGCTCCGAGAGGAGTTTTTTGACAACCATTGGAACACAAACCCTGCTGATGTTGACATTCGGCTAAGTCGCACCCTTCACCTTCATCAGAACCATTAGGGCAGTCAGGATTGCCATCGCAAACTGAAGTCATATTCACGCATCGTTCAGTGACTCCTGGACATTGCCATTGCCCATGAGGACATCTGAAAGGAGGAGCAACGCATGCATGTTCCGCTCCTTCATCTGAACCATCCCCACAATCGTCATTACCGTCGCAAATGTAGGACTTATATACACAGTTGGAGTTGTTGCATTTGAAGAAATTGAGAGCACAAGAAATCTGACCACATTCCTCTTCGTCAGAGTTATCACCACAATCCTTGGACCCGTCACAATGCCAATCAATTGGAATGCATGATCCTGTTGACTTGCAACGGAAATGCTTTTCTTCATTACATTCATTTGGACCTATCGAAGGACATCCCAATTCATCGCTTCCATCGTTGCAATCTGGAATACCATCGCATTTGTATGATTCTTCCACGCATTGTCTTAGATCCCCGCACTTAAATTGGCTTGCGGAACACGTTATTGGAGGACAATCTTTCTCGTCCTGCTTATCAAAGCAATCATCATCACCGTCACATACCCAGCTTTGAGGGATACAGTGGCCAGTTCGTGGACAAGTAAATTGGAAGTAAGCACACGTTTTCTCCGCGCAGAAATCACCCTCATCTGAACCGTCACCACAATCATTTTCGCTGTCACATTTCCACATGTTGGGTATACATCTTCCATTCGCACACGCAAATTGTGCTGATCCACATGTCACGTTTCCGCATTCATGCTCGTCTGAGTTATCGCCACAGTCGTCCTCCTGATCACATCGGAAGTTGAGTGGCACACAACGTCCTGATTTGCATTGAAACTCATTAGTTCCGCACGTTGGCTCTGAAAAAGAATTAAAATTAATACCGTGATAGCGTGCTGCAAGGTTACTGAACTCAGTAGCCTAAAAATTTGCGACACTTACTTGTGCAGTTTTGTTCCTCATCACTGTTGTCCAAGCAGTCATCATCACCATCACAAAGCCAAGATTTCGGGATGCATCGCTGGTTATTACAAGTGAAATCCCAAGAGTTCGGACATGGTTGCACCGGTGGTTCAGCACTTGGGTCAGGAACGCATGTTCTTTCGTCATCACTTAACTTTTCACCGTAGGGACAAGAGCATTTGACCTGAAGTCCGACGGAATTATTTTTAGGAACTGCGAAACAAATTTTTTCACATCCACCATTGTTAATGCTGCACGGCTGTGTAGCATCGATTTCCTGAACACTGTGACTGTAAACCTTAACACCGTACAGGCGATTTGTTTGTGGCTCTCGGACCATCATTTCTTCTTGTTCTCCTGTTAACTTGTGCAACCGAATAATGGCGTCCAACCTCCAGTCGGTTATATACATCCAGTCCTCATGGATTACAATCGAAAACGGATGTCTCACTAGACGCGAATTCACGGTTTTGATGTCAGTGCCATCCAAATTTGCATGTTGTACATGATCTAGCAAAGCATCGCACCAATAAACACGATCAGCTTTAAAGTCGATGGACAGTCCATTCGGCCATCCAAGGGTGACATTTTTGAATACTAACAAGTTTGTGCCGTCGGTGTTTGCTCTTGTTATATTGGCGGGTCTGTCCCACTCCGAAAAGTAAATGTAGCCTCGATTTGGGTGTACTACAATTGCACGAGGTCTTTTCAGATTTCTCAACAACGTTCGACGATATGTAACATTCCGCGTCGATAAAACGTTCAGTGTACCCTTTCGGCTGTCGATGTAATAAAGATTTTTAGAAGCCCAATCAACCGCAAGCCCTTCAACGCCTTCATTCTGCGACGCTAAGACTATTTCGCGGCCTGTTCCATTTCTATGCACCCTGTAGATCACATCTTGTAATACATCTGAGTAATAAATGTGTTCATCGCGGGAGTCAAAGTCAAGTCCAACAAATCTTGCCCTTCTCGACACAACCGGTAGAATGGCATCACTGAAGCCCTCAATTACCGGATCAAGCACTTTACCTTTGATGAACCTTTGCTGTGAATACATCAAAAACTGTTGAACTAAGTAGCAATTCCGCAGATCACTTCCTAGCTGCCAGCCAGTGTGACAAGCACATCTGAAACCGAGACCTGTGGGAGCACCTTTTACAGCCGTCACAATGCACAGCTGAGCACAACCACCATTATTGTTTCCGCATGGACTAGAAACTATAGGTTGGACGAGTGGATGAACTGCAACAATAGCTTTGGGTTCTCGGATGTCCTTTGCTTTGTATATTGCTTGGAGCGAAGATGGACCTTCAAATTTATCGACTGACATAATACCCTGCTTTGTTGCGTCCGTCCAGAATATCCTATTTTCGAAAAGTGCTAGTCTAGAAGGGCTAGGTACTTGCTGACCACGAAGTATCATCACTCGGTTAGCCCCCTCATAGTCTACTGTTTCGATATAGTCTAGCAAAGAATCACACCAAAATACCCGTTTTGCTATTACATCGACAGCTACCCCGGATGCTTTGTAAGCAGCTTCTGAAACTATTGATCGCGCATGAGTACCATCCATGTGTGCTCGCAGAACTTGTCCACCGTCGGCAACAAACATCAATCCGGAAGTGGGATCAAGTGCTAAATCTGCAGGACTGGTAAGATTGGATCCAAGGACAACAGCGTGCCATCGACCATTAAGTTCGAATACATCGACCTTCTGTCCAACGAAATCCGCAACGTAAAGCTTATCACCAACCCAGTCGACAGCCAAAGCAACAGGTGCCCACGTTCCCGGCAGGGTTAAATCTGCTGCCTCTACAGATGTTCCGAAATCACTCAGAAGTTGTGACTGCACCCTTCTAGTCTTTGTGTCCGACCAAAATAATAGATTTCTGGCGTGATGAAATGCGATGCCGCTAGCACCAGTTGCGTTCGCTATAGTTCTCGCATCTCGACCATGTGCGGACATTCGCACCACTTCCCGATCATGCGCGAATATAAGTTCAAGGAAATTGGCGTTTGAAGCTATGCACTTGGTGCGACTCTCCAGAATGTAGCCCGATGTACATGCACAGTTGTATGATCCATCGGTGTTCGTACAGAGTTGGTCGCAATGGCCCCATTCCGCGCATTCATCGAGATCAACACAAGTTCTATTATCGCTCGCCAACGTTCTGCCCACAGGGCACGTGCACACCCCTGCAAGTAAAGATGGACTGCATTTGTGCTCACAGTTGAGAACTGGACACGCTGCCGTCGCTGAAAATGGCAAACAATTAGATTAGGAAACCTCGGATGTATGAAATAATAGTGTCAAACTTACAGCAAGCCGTTTGTTCATCACTCTTATCTTCGCAGTCATCTTTTCCGTCACACACCTGTACTAGAGGAATACACTTAGGCACACCACCTGGTCCACCTCGTGGACAAAGGAACTTATTATCAGGACACGCAATTGCTGTGCAATTAGTCTCATCGCTCCCATCGGCGCAGTCATGGTGACCGTCGCAGTAGAAGATGGCAGGAATACATAGTGCATTTGCGCACCTAAACTGGCCGTTGTGACACGGTAGAAAATCTGAAAATCATTGGTTATTATACATTTTCTTGAAATGCTAATTTTCACAATATAATCACTTACTGCATCCTTGTTCGTCAGAGTTATCACCACAGTCGTCCCTGTGATTGCACTTAAGCGAGGGATCTATACACTTCTGACCATTGGCACATCGAAATTGGTCCAGTCTACAAGATACGCCAGGACATCCCTCCTCGTCCTTCTGATTTCGACAATCAAAGTATCCATCACAGCGTTTTTCTCTGGGTACACATGGTCCACCCGCCCGTCCATTTACAGGTGTACTAGACTCAGAGGCATTGCAAAATACGTCCGTCGCCTGACATTTTCTGTAAGCTGCAAAAAAATGAAAAAACGGGAATCATAAGAATCTGGGAACAAACTTGACTTCTTGATCTAATTCTTGAAGACCGACTTCCTCTTGAATGACTTAGAATGACCCTTAAAAATAACTTCTTGTGTAGAAATTTCTGGTAAGGATCCTCGTGGGGACGATTTTCTTGGAATTTGGTTGAACATTCTTTAGATTTTTCTTGAGAACTTGACAGAGGACTGTTGTAATGCTCTCGGCAATACATCAAAGGACCATAATTGGATGAAAGTGGGGTACAAATTTTGTTTTCCAATTATCGGAATATGAATGCATAAATATATTTTGGCAAATTTTTGCATAAATTCTTTAAAGAACTTTTAAAGAGGTTTGGGGGAGGAGCATGTTTGGATTCTTGTGGGATATAAAAGATTGTAATATGAGAAATTTCTACAGGAAATTAAAGTTAACGCACCAGCCTCCAGTTATGAGTTAAGTTTTTATGTTCCTTGTTTTTTTTGTTTCACTTTGTAATTTTCTCGTTTTAATAAAAGCATTTTTTGGTGTTTCTTTGAAGTAAACTTTGAACCAATATGTGGAGTGCTTTAATTAATTTATAAAGTTAAAGGATAGAGTTTAGAAACGAAAAAAAAATATTTGTTGTTCTAGACATTTAAATCGAACTGTTTAGGGTTTTCTCTTCGAACACTCGTAAGGTTTAAGCCATCTCATCTTTCATTCAATCCTCCAGACTCTAGAGGTAGCAATCTAGGGCCCGCTTCCGCCCAACCAGGCACTTGAGATCTATTTTCACGTCATCCAGATACCTTATACGATACCTTCCGATATTCTTTTGTTGGTGGTGCTTTTGATGTGCTGTTGGTATTTAGTCGGAACACGCATCTAGTCTGTTGGATGTAATAAAGTTGGTAATTTTGGGAGCATCAGAGATCTTATTATACAGTTTATGGTTCACGTTTGGTAGTTTGTATTCTTCATCGGCTTTCTGGAAACCACCCAGGACCGTTCACTCAAAGACCTGAAGTATTCTCATATTGGTTTTTCTGTCATAGCTCTGTCTTTTATTATTTATTATATAGCAGTAAAGGCCTCCCATCCCGTTTCTCTAGAGAAGCGACTCCGAGATACTTTGCAAATACTTTAACGGTCTTTTAAAAATATATAGTAGGTATTGAACCGAGAACTGGTTTTAGAATTATAATATTATGTGGCTGATGATCTATACTATTAGTTTCGTCCTGTGAGTGGGTCTAATCCCTCATTAGTAGAGTAGCGAAGGGTATTATGGAATACTCCTCTGGAGTATTGTTTAAAAATATATCAATTTATGAAAAAATACATACATACATACTACAACTTTCTGGTAGTCTTTTTTAACATATTCTACGTAATCAAAACAAAACAAAGTTTCTTTAACTTCAGAAAAAGGGAGTCATAATTGTTTTCTTAGGTATTCGCATAATCTAACGAAATAACATTAATGTTATAAAGATTTATCTCCTTCTCTTTTTAAAATTTCACTCCTGCCACTCTGTAGCGAAAAAGATTATATTTTCATATCTAAATTAATGCTGTTAAACAAAATTAACATA
The DNA here is from genome assembly GCA_006980735.1 of Dasypogon diadema. Taxonomy (NCBI): domain Eukaryota; kingdom Metazoa; phylum Arthropoda; class Insecta; order Diptera; family Asilidae; genus Dasypogon; species Dasypogon diadema. The sequence continues at coordinate 11,073 of QYTT01081534.1, forward strand.
CTCTGTAGAAAATTACAACTTATTATAATTACCAGCCGCTTTATTTATGATAACTTCAAGGGAAATTCTAATTTTACATTTGGCCATTTTTTCGGTCTGGCAACACCCTCCCATGCACGTATCAAATACATATACATTCCTTTATACATATAAATTTCCCTTCAGTGACCTTGAAGCCTCTAATTTAGTGGAACGCACGCTGCTTATCACCAGAAGATGTGCCTCATCTAAATGGTTGTCCGACAGATATTGCGGTTGCTGTTCCTAAATATTTGGACGGACACTTTTAAGAGTGGCTTTGTCAAGGTGACTCAATTATTTGATCACCCAGATCTCTCACCCCCTTGATTGTTTATGTTTACGTGCCATCACTTGTATTTTGTATTCAAAATCGCGGGAGCTATTTCGGAAACATCTTTAATGAAGTCGTCAAGAGCCTTAAATATTAGATTCGTTAAGATTTTGTAAAAAATGAGTGATGATGTTTATTTAAGTTAGAATTTACTAAAATACTGCGCGGAACTTGTCACATTCAATAACACACGAGAACTTTTAAAATATATCGAGGTTAAAGTGTTGCTGCTTTCAAGAAGAGATTACCCTACCGTAAAATTTTAATGTTACTGCAAATTTAGAAGTATGATTAGTTTAGAAATTGTAGTAATCAAGTGTTCTGGCTTGTCACGCAGTAGATAACGCGACGACTCAATTGTCCATTATCCCACGTGCATAATTTACGAACCTATCAAGAGGCCACACATACATAATAGTAGATAATTTCTCGACTTAACGTCAATTAAACCTAAAAAAAGACTGACCCAAACCAATTTGAACTTAACATCGCAATTGAGGCGTGTGTCACTCAAAATTAAGGAGTTAAGCAAATGATTTGCTAATCAAATTTCTTTTATTAGAAATAAAGTACGTAGCAGTCGCCATTCAATCAAAGTTGAACTTTTCAATTAAGCGGATCCGTTTATCATTTATAGTGTTCGTCTGGCTATTCAAACAATGTGTAATCCTTTGTAATTTGTATGCCGTTCAAATTGATTCTACTGAAAATTATTTGCAATAACGAATCGGCTTTGGTTGTTTGCTGCTGCGAAGGAGAAATTAGGTAACGTGCAAAAATGAAAATAGCTTCAGAGTGAAATAGATGAGGTTTTTCCGTGATAGGATTAAAACAGCTTCACGAGAGTTTTTTTCACAAAAGTAAGGAGATTAAACTTTTAAATTAAATATTTGACTCTGTTTACTTGTATTACTATTTGCTGAATTGTGCCAAATTAGGCGGGAGTTTTTGATACGATTATTTATAATTTCATTAATTTGTGCATATGTGTGGAAAAATTCGATACCAAAAATTAAAGTTGACTCAGAGAAAATTAAATAAGTATTAATGGCAGCTATACAAATTGGTTATATAGAGTTAGGTCCCTCATACATGGGCAGTTATCAGTCTGGCCGCTGGGAGGTTGAACCACCTGGAGGTTTGGAGTTTCAGCTCGGATGCGTTAGGTAAAATGAGAAAACGCCGAGCCTCCCAACAGCTTATAGGCTGAAAACGTCTCATGGATGACGAGCCGAAAAGTTTAAAATTGAAGGACTGCAAAATCATAATGTCAAGCAGGATCAAATGGGGTATGGAATCCTTTAAACCTTATAAGGCATAAGGAAGATTTGAGATATATTTCGCACATCTACAGAAAAGTATTGGAATGCTTTTGCCTGACTGAATAACGTAGGGCAAGGTTTACTCTCCTTTGGGAAAGTTATTTCTCCTTCGTCATGTCTAATACGCTCAAATTTTACTCAAGCAGGTTTGCAAATATATTTTTAAATACAATTGTGAATGTTTTACTTTTTTCGTTCCGCATGCGATGTATATACTCTCTCTAGAGATGCCTATCAGTACCAAATAAATTGTTTACATTGAATTACTTCCGGACCTGCAGTACCCCCCATAAGTCCCTTATCTCTTGCACAATTAATGTTGTCCTTCATCCGAGCTATGAATTTTTAAAGTTTCCACTATCAAATTAAAATTAAAAAATGTTATACATATTTCACAGTCATATGTTGTATTTCACAGAGTACTAGATTGCGGCTGAAAATATTTTGCACATATCTTGCTCTTGTAACTTACAAGCTTCCTACCAATTTTCATCCACATAAGCGGGGGTCGATGCATAACCTTGATCGATTTATTATGGAATGACCTTGAAGTGTGTCAAACACCATTATCGAACTTTGTATGTTTTTTTAAATCTTTAATTTTAATGAGTTGTTTGCAATGTTAGGGGTTCATCATCATGAAATTGTCACGGATATTATTCTAGATCGTATGATAAGGCTTGTAAATGAAAATTATTTTTTGACAGAGCTCTCAGTTTGAGTTTTATCACCTATGTCCAAGTGTACAACGCAATTCATTCATTATTTCAATGAGTTGCTCCTTTACTCATAATATTTTAGCAGCTGAATACGAAATTCACAAATTATACGGAAAGGGTGATAAGAGCTTACCTGAAGGAAACTGCTAAGTAAGATATCTCCCGGATCTCATCTATCTTAGGAAGGAATAAAGCAAGAAGCCATTAATCACAGCCATTCTTTAAGTTACTTGACAATGTGTCTCAAAGTAAAGTAGCCGCCACAACTCTAGAAACCACTCTATTGCAGAAGTCATGAAAGGTAATGAGCCATTTATCTTACTTTCTTTTGAAGTTGTCGAGCTTTAAATTTATCCCTTCACACTTTTATACTAATGAAAAAAAATTAAGATTTTCACCTGAATTATATTTTCCCACCTGCAATTCATTCTAGAGGGCTCAGATTGCGGCAACCAAGTACACACTTGGTAACTTAATTAGACAATTTGCCCTTATTTGACCATAAAGACAAATTTATGAAACTGTTTCCGTCCCAAGGATGTATCTTTTAATTGCCACCCTCACAAGCCTTGAACGTTAAAACTTAATTGGTTACCACCTACCGTGGATAGTCTCCCTTCACCTTTAAACGTACCCACAGAGCTTTTGGTGATGATAAGCTCTACATTATATCACCTGTCCAAGGATTTCGGCCAACGTGCCTCCAAGTTACTGCATTGCATTTATCGTTTGTATAGCGTTCAGTCACAGTGTAACTTAATCCTTGAGGGAGGATAATGCAACAACCAATTTACATAAATAATGCCATCTATCCCGATAAATCTGTTCGCTTTATGGTTTTCTGTGCAGTTTTCCATCGCATAGGGTAGGTAATCTGCTCCTTGGTGTGAAGATATCAATGGGAAGGGATTTTTTCTACCAGCAACATAAAAAACTGAATAAACCGCACAGTACCATGGCATCTTTGAAAGTTTTTATCTTTTGGTGAAGTTGTCTGTGATGTTGCTTTTTCTAGGATTATGGAAGGCATTAAAACTTTATCTTATTGTATAAGAAGAGTGACGGGATTTCCCGGGAAATTGCAAATTTCTCTACATAAATGACATGAGGGGGAAACGATATTCAAATACCTAGGGCACTTTATTGATTAAACTTCCCAATAAATTTATTTCTAACACCTTTCGCTTAAAAACTGGTCAAGGAATTTCTTGTTGCATGTAATATTTTCCCGAGAATAGGGCTTTACTGCAATAGAAACAGCAACTCTATCTTTTAGATTCAATCTAGGGCCTATATTTGTAATTAACCCCTTGAATTTATCTTATGATAAGGTTGGATAAAAGACTCGAATGAAGGAAATCTTAATGTATATTTGCCTCTTAAGCCAAACCTTTGTGTATATAAGTTCTATACCTAAAGGCCGAACTAAAAATTAGAGATAGTACGGAATTGAAAAATTTCCCTCTGCGGCCGAATAAAGGTAGTGATGGTAGGCACAGCCATTGTATTTTCTTTTCATCGCCAATGGGCAGTGAACTAAATTTGATAGTGAAAATAGTAAGGAGCAAATCCGTCATAGAATTTGGAAAAATATTATATTTGATTATTTTCATTTGAACATATTTTTAAATTCGTTTCATTGTGACAGGTAGATGGCGTTGGTGTGCTGAGGTTTTTGACAATTGAAAATGTGTATCTTATGACACCGTTTAGACATGTTGGCATTTGCGGATATGTGGCCGAGGTATGTCCGAGGTCAATACCGATTTTTGTCCGAGTATTAGTTGATGTATGGAGTGGTTTTGGCGACTGAGTGGTAGATGCCGCCGGGAAAGTTCATAGTTGACAGATGGTTGTCAAATGGGTGTGACGTCAATGTGGACCTTCCATCTCTTTTTTTCGCATTCGGATGCGGGTACTATTTTAGATTTGGTGGGGAGGAAAGTTTTCGTGATCGACAAGTGCAGAATTTTCTAAGTGAATATTTGAGGAACATATTTAGGGAACACGTAACACATCAAATGTTTTCAGAATTTTCAGTAGGGTTGAAAATTCTGAAAAATACAAAATGTTTTTTTTCGTGCAAAAAACAATTTTTGATTTATTTCTGTTTTATTCAAGAAAAATTCGAAAAATACAGATAACTCACTTGAAAGAAAAAAATGAGACAAATTTGAAAAGTTCAACCTTTTTCCAATGAAACATGTTTTTCTCACATGAAAAATATTTACATTTTTTATTTTGGACAAGTTTTGTGTTGTAGGTACAAACTATAAGTTTTATTAAGAAATTAATTTTCATCGGGGTTTTCACTGTCACTATAAGTAACGTTTTCAATTTCTAGTATTTGTGATAGTGGCTCACTGGATTGCAAAAAATTCAAATTTGAACGAACGTAAATAAGCTTATTAAGACGCTCAGGGGCTAGACGATTCCTATAGACCAAGGCCGAGGCCGCAGATGACGGCGGTATACTCAATAATCTAATCACGAGGATGATGGGGTTCTTGGAAAGGAACGGACCCATTAGCCTTAGGCGTACGTAAGTCAAGTACAGTGAAATGTTTGCCTAATAATCAGTGGCGTTCGGATGTTTTAAGACAATTAAGAGTAAATAAATATGTTTGATACTGAAAAATGTAACGATTTAAAAAAATAACAGTTACCAACGTAATGAAATTTATGATAGGTTTGGAAAAAGTTAGAAGCAAAATAGGAATATCACATCATATAAAAACTGAATTTTGATTTACTGAAATCTAGTAAAAAAGGTCACTTTTTTCGTTTTTTTTCGGGGTTTTTCTCGGTTTTTCCACATCGGCTAAGTTTTCGCGTTTTTTTTTCGTAGAAGAATCCTAGAAAAATCCTGTAAAAAGCGTCTATTGTTGCTTTCGAAAAAATCTTAATAAAAACGAGCCATTCGAAAAAACGAGAATTTTTTTTCAAGTTTTTTTAAACGCTGTCGCGGAGTGGAGTTATCAATTAACTTATATAATTTTTGTTAATTATAAGAGTTATTATTTTATGTTTCCTTTTTTAGTTTTACAAAAAAGAAAAAAAGAAATCTTAATATTGCCCACTCATTATTTGTTTGGTTAAAATGATTATTCGGCGAAATTTGCATTTAGTTCCATGAACATAATAATTGTTTTTAAAGTAACTTCTGATAAATTGCAGGTAATTTTCAGTGCAGAAAAGGCTCCCTCTAGTTCTACGCTCATCTGGGTAATAGGCGCGGCATGCACAACGAGAGCTATTTTCCTTAGGAATGGAAATACGTAGATATGTATATCTCCTCTTCTCTGTATTCAATAAGGTAAGTCTGAATGGCTTTTCTTTTTCTTCAAAAGATTAAAAATTGTGTAATATATCTTATAAAACCTTACATAAGTTGATTAATAACACTTACGTATTTCGTAACTAGAAAAAGAAAATGGTGAAATAATGGTAACCAACAGAAAAAATTGTAGGATAGCTCTTATCAATATGTAAAAGTAGAAAATTTTACCGATAACTCTTATCCTATAACTAAAATAAATAACCATTAATATCCGATCTTTATTTTAGTGGTTGAACGCCATAATATGAAGTCCTACATAATGAGGATTACATAGGCCCTATTCACAAAAAGGTACGAAAATTATTTTTGGTGTGTAAGTTTTTAGTCGGAAAAGTTTTAAATAAAGGTTTTTTTTGGGTCCTTGTTTTTAATATAAATATCTGAATTTACGAATCATACTAGGATAACTATGTACTTACTGCAGTAGAGTTCATC
>QYTT01081534.1:17260-33954 GCA_006980735.1 Dasypogon diadema
ACGAACGTAAATAAGCTTATTAAGACGCTCAGGGACTAGACGATTCCTATAGACCAAGGCCGAGGCCGCAGATGACGGCGCTATACTCAATAATCTAATCACGAGGATGATGGGGTTCTTGGAAAGGAACGGACCCATTAGCCTTAGGCGTACGTAAGTCAAGTACAGTGAAATGTTTGCCTAATAATCAATGGCGTCCGGATTGTTTAAGGCAACTAAGAGTAAATAAATATGTTTGATACTGAAAAATATAATGATTAAAAAAAAAAACAATTACCAACATAATGAAATTTACGATAGGTTTGGAAAAAGTTAGAAGCGAAATAGGTATATCATACCTTATCAAAATTGAATTTTGATTTACTGAAATCCAGTAAAAAAGGTCACTTTTTCGTTTTTTTCGGGTTTTTTTCAAATCGCCTAAGTTTTTCCGTTTTTCTCATAGAAAATTTGAAAAATTCTGTAAAAAGCGTTTATTGTTTCTTTCGAAAAAATCTTAATAAAAACGAGCCAAACAAAAATAAATAACAATTTAATATTCGATCTAAAATAAAGGTTGTACGCCATAATTTGAAGTCCGACATAAAGAGGATTACATAGGCCCTATTCACAAAAAGGTACGAAAATTATTTTTGGTGTGTAAGTTTTTAGTCGGAAAAGTTTTAAATAAAGGTTTTTTTTGGGTCCTTGTTTTTAATATAAATATCTGAATTTACGAATCATACTAGGATAACTATGTACTTACTGCAGTAGAGTTCATCGGATCCATCCTCACAGTCTGTAGTCATATCACATCTATAATGGGGCGGTATGCAGTATGTTTTATTGAAAACATATTCACCGCAATGAATTTGACCAGTTTCACATTCAGGTGGTACTAATATCAGAGAAAAAAGGAAAAGGATAAAAATAATTAAATCATTGGAGAATCCATCAGCGATAAACATAAATTACAGGTACTTACGGCACGATTGAAATTCATCTTCTCCACCTTCACAGTTCTTTTGGTAGTTGCACACCTCTGACAATGGTATGCATTTGCCATCAGCACACTGAAACTTCCCTGGACATGGCACATTGTACGGAGTTGGTTCCTCGCTCCTACTTAAAACGCCACCTGAAAATAAAAGGAAGCAAGTAGTACAATAATTCTTAGAATTGAGGCGAATTGTAAGATTTCACAAAGTACTTATAGTCTTCTTAGTTTTCATTTGGTTTGTACGGTTTATACCTATTTATTTGAAGTAATATTTTGTCTGGCTATGGTTTGTTCACTTGATGCTCTCTCTGATTGAATTTTGTAGTGGTTATATAAATTTTGATATATTTTCCATCTTTCTTTATAATTTGGAAGAAGCGGTGTTAAGATAACAGCAGTTCTCTTCAAAATTGTTTGTTTACCAATAAAGTTACACTGTAAGAAGTAAGTAGCTCTACAGAGAAGGCTAAATGTCAAACGTTAAACTTATTATCCTCAGATTTAATGGATTTTGAAACACAAAAGTCGGTTTCAAAGTGAATCTAAAATATGTTGAGGAAAAGTGAATGGCGAAAATATTTCCTTTTACAGCTGTTGTTATGAAGATTTATTTAGACCGAGATTTCACTAAAATTGAAGGAATAAGTGATTCAAGATAATATATAACAACATGATGGACATTTGTGTGTTGCTAACATCTACATGTAGGCTTTCGTTTGGTATTAAAATATTTAGGGATCGGTATCGTTGGGTTATGTGAGACAAAAATTATTGGTATAAGTACTAAGACGTTGTTAGCGTTATTTTTATTACTACTTAAATATCAAGACGGCAAGACTTCATATTATCCCAGGTCCATTAATAGAATTATCAGCATCATCATCCACAAGAGTTTAACTACCTATTCCTTCAGAGGAATGTGTTTCGGTCCTAAATCGTAGTCACCAGCGAGGAGAACGACGTTTGCTAACGTCATCCTAATTTTCTTGTAAGACAATTTTAGACGGCCTAATTTTATAAGTTTAGAGAATATTGTTATTCACAAAGTCAAGGCTTTTATACTTTTCTTTGCAAAAGTTCACACTTCATAACCATCACGGGTATGGGTATCGTTGTGGTGTTCTATCTGCGGTTCTACCTAAAGTTTGCGAATCTTATCTTACCGGTTAATGACTTGCAATGTACAAAGGTCTTCTTTCACAGCACAAATTATCGTACGTAGGTGTTTTGATGTGACCTGTAGTTATTCACTGTGGGGATGTTACAAAGCCATTTTTTCTGAATTCTTTTTCATATTTTCATATTAAATCTGTTAGTGATTTCTTCACTAACGTTGATTCCGAACCAAAAAATTGTCGTAACACCCAACAGCAGCAGAGAAACTTCAACCATTGGTAGACGCCAGTGAGATTCAAAGCCAAGATCATATGAATATGAAGTCAGCGCGTAATCCACTAATCGAATCTCCCCCTACCCCCCACTCCCCTTTCCTTTTTGCCAAGGATTGAGAAAATTGAAATTGTTGAGAAAATTACAAGTAATTTGCAAGTAAATGAGGACGTTGCCCTTAGTAACTAAAGTCTAGCACCGAACTCCAGGATAACTCTAAAAGATCAATAAAAGTTGAAACCCATTCCATTCTAATGAAGGTAATAATATTTCCCGAGAAGACAGTAATACTAAAAGCACAGCTCATTATGTTACAACTAAAAACGACAAAGCTTCACACAATTATGAATTCCATAATTTACAAATAGTCCAATAGCCCAAAAATTGTCTAAAAATTTGTGTAAATTAAGTAAAAAGCTGCATTTCTTAAATTAATCAATAATCCAAAGTAGTGAACGGTACTGGGCGACGTAGTTGGGAATTTGTCTGACGAACTAAATCGCAAAAATTAATCCCAATTCTCAGACTCTAACAATGCGGCCAGGATAAAAAAAATAAAACCAGACAGCATAAAGATTTTCTCATTTAACCAGGATAGAGTAGTGCAATCAAAGGATACTTATACAAGACTATTTCATAAGCACTTTTTCCGGTTCAGTTTTGTCTCCCCTCCACATGGCATTTTTCCTTGTATAAATTTTCTTTGATACAAAGCTCTCTTCATATTTCCGTAGAATACTGTTGCTAATGATGTCTAGTAGAAAAACACGTTTTTTGTACTTCAACAAGGATTAGGATATAAAATCGAAAAGCCAGAGAAACCAACCAACCAACCAACCAACCAACTGTGATCCAAGCAAAAAAGAATACAATTTTTCTTTGGAATAAAATTGCAGAGATGAGATACAGTTTTTGATTCGATTGCCATGAGGTCATCTTTTGACTAAAATTATCTTGCGAGAAAGATAAGGGAGGAAAATTGCTTGCATCAGCAAGCCATGGATAAGCTGCTGAGATTCACTAATGCCACCTCATTTTTTGTGGTTTGCTTCTAGAAATCTGCTAATCTTGCGGATGACAACTGGTGCTACATAAAGAATATTTGGGGAATTATTCCAAAATTGGTTTTCGAGCATTTGTGTCCTATCAACGTTTAATACGTTTAATAATGCCCCCGGATTAGGGTACACATTTCACTTCAAGCCTTTAATAATATTTTGTACCAATTTTATTGATTGCGTTTAACGTATAGTACAAAAAAAATTCATAGAGATTCAATTTTCATAGTGTTTCCCCATAAAATTTTCAGGAAAGTTCATTGATATACAATCTGAAAATCATCGCAGCGATTTAGTCAATAGAGTCCCCAGAGAACTCAATTAATAAAACTGAAATCCCACAGCGAGAAAAAGTCAATGGAATTCTATTGCCGTAATCCTTTTTGCTGCCGGAAGTGACGTAAACACTCCGATATCCCAAAAAACAAGCAAATCCAGTTCCAGTAGAAATGCTGGTAATAGTGGAATCCATTAATCAAATACCCTCGAACATTTGCATCGTGATATTAGAATCGGGTGTACACCACCAAATAGATACGTTCGCGAATTTTCCCATCTGGAGGCCACCGTAGAAGAGCGGAATTTCACTTGAACCACGTAAATCAATAGATAAATGGATTTGGGCAGCATCCACATTAAAACTGAACGTTTCTGGAATAATTTTCTCTCCGTGCATTGAGAACAATGAGAATCCTATTACTTTGCTGTTTTTATTGAGCATGTCAAACATTTTTTCATCGTGAGATCGTGTTATTGTCGTAGCCTGTAAATCGGGACAGAACATAATCAGTTACAAAGAGGACAGAATGTATATGACCGTGACATAGACTAAGGCTCCCTGGCATATAATGCTTATCTTTGCGGCAAGCCATGCCATGTCATCTTTTCACAAACTTGTGTCATTAAGGAATATCACAAGAACATTATCAATCAATCAATGAATACCTTACGGAGGCTTATTAATGAAGACCTAAACTTCCCAATGAATTATATTCCACCAACCACTAGGTGAGATTATTTCAGGATGAGACCAGATCTGGTTCATAATGACTTTGCGGTAGGAGAAAATTACTGGAAGTCATCATCGTAATCCCCGAAGTGCCAACCTTGGGCATTAATGTTTCCGTGCGCCTGCTTATTTCATTGCTAACAAGAGGCTACCGTCAATGAATTATTGTGGACAGTAGGTGGGTATTACAGGCAATCGAACCTATGTAATCACTACATACCCACACACACATTTGCATTATTATAATGGAAGCCTTCCATCCGGTGAAATTGCACGTGTCGATTTCATGCTTCGTGCTTCAATTTTATTTTGATTGAATTTTATCTAATCCAAGCATAATTTTCACTACAATCTTCTATTGCAGCAGATTTGCATATTAACTGGAATTGTTTGCTTAAAACTGGAGATGAATTGTTATTATAGCTGGGTTCTATTGGAGAGCTTGTGCAGACTCTTTGAAAGGCTTTGGATTTCAATTCTGTTACTCTTAGATTTGAGTTCTTAGATTAATCTGTGTACCTTTATTGGTAGAAGATAAAATTATCTTTCCGCACCTTATATTAATAGTATTGTACCACTTTATGGTTTAGATTTAAGTTTGTAGACTATTTGCTGATTTTGGACTAAGAAAATCGAATAAATCCTACACATTATCTGATCGTGATTTCTTGGCCAGAAAATTTACACTAAAATCAACTCGTCTCTTTATGTAGTGAATTTTCAGCTATTTGACTAGAAGTTGAAAATTAATTTCCCGAAATTTGAGTCTATCCTCTTTAGGATGGCTTTAAGTAAGACATCGAGAGACATCCAGCGAAAAGGTTCAAACAGCAGAACTAGACAGGCGTCTGTTGAAAAGGTAAAAAGTTAGATTACGTATTATGGGATTTTACTGGATCAGTATACCTGTATTATAATAAACATATAGATGCTGTTCTGGCCAGGGTCCAGAAGGCGTTCTGATTGACCTCTGCATCAGAGGGTTAAGGATCCAAAACACCAGAATCAGAATTCATTAGGTATTTACTATTAACCTAATGACTTCCCCTTTGACAAGGTTTAAATAAACAGGATAGACAATTTTATCATAAATCCAGTCGGTCTCCGAGAGCGATAGAAAGCGACAATAACCTGATCTTAGGCGCTTTCTACTGGAAGCCCCTCTATCATGAAAGTGTGCCTCAAAATGTCTTTATTTCTCCAGAGCATCCATGTACTTTGTCTGGCTGATTTAGCATGTTCATAGACGCTCGTGGAGCAAGCCTATAATATAGAAGATTCTCATAAGTAGAGTCTCTACTCGAGCTAAGGAAGACAACATTGAAGAGCTCTCCAAGTGCTAGTAACTGGCGTAGTAGAATTCGGTTTGCACCTCGGCAATATGATAGAGATAGGTTAGGTTAAGGAAGCATTCGGTACAGATCAAGGCTCGGGTGTTCTCCATCCTAATTATAGAATAAAACAGGGGCTTAAGTTTTATATAAATAAAATGTATTAAGTTGTTACATAGGTACGAATTTTCATAAAAAAGGAATAAATACAGTTGCAACCACATGCGAAATAAACTGCCCTTTTAAATTGGGGACAAATGGTGAAAAGACTGTCCGGAACTGGTTGTGAAAATTTAAAGAAGAAGATCTGACTACAATAGTGCAATGTTTAGCAGTAAGGTTCAACGTCTCCATCGCATTCATAAGATGTCATCTTGCTTCTATTGGAAAGGTGAAGAAATCCGAAACGTGAATGTCTCACCTGCTGACACCAGTGAAAATGTTTCGACGTTTTGAAGTTGCAACGTCCTTGATCAACGGGAGTAAATTGGATTCATTCTTATATCAGATTCTCAAATGCGATGAAAAATGGATCCTATACGATAGTCGAATGAGGTCAGGACAGCAATTGAATTAATAAGATATATATAATAATAATAGTTTAGAGTACCCGCGTAGGTTCAGTAAGGTTAATTAAGTTCAATAAGATGGTGTCAGTCATGTCTAGCATGTAGAAAAAGGTCATCACGATAAAATGTAAGTTTGAAATTGAAACCAATTTTCCAACCAACCAATTTTCGTGTTGATAGACATGAAAAGGTCACTGATAAAAATTAGGAAAAGATTAGGAGAAACTCCTGAACCTTCTGACGCATTGACATTATTTTCATCAAAGTTCGTGTGTAGGCTGTTTAGCCAATCTTGGAACAAGAAAGTTGAAGTACATAGAATAGCAATCAATTGACAAAAAATCAGATTTCACCTTTTGTGTGAAAGAAACATACTAAGGTGAGTTGTACACCTGTGGAGAGTTTAAAATGTATAAAATTAAGTTATGCATAAATTTTGTTAAATATAATATCCACGACCTTTTCACTCACTCTAGTATTGATGGTGTAAAGTCACTTTGAAGATATTTCTGTAATTGAGACTTTAAATCCTATTAGTCTGGAATGAGAATGACAACGAAAACTACTGCCATCACATATTCATTCTTATTATGATTCGCTGAATGGAAATGATAGTACAAGATTATATTGACAATTAGTCAAGAAGCCAATAAGGTTCGATTGTAATCCACATATTGGGTCGATTAAGTGTTTATTATCGTTAATGTGTTGTTTACGTAGAATTAAGAGCAACGGATAATTCCTATAAAAATTGGCCCCAGTGTTAAAAAAGGGATTATATTAGGGTGCAGAAATGTAAGATGATTGTACTATAAAACTGAATAGATGTAATTATAAAATACACATCACTTCTAGTGCAAAGCTAACAAAAATTATTTGATGAAGTTATCACCAATAAACAATAGTTGAAGTTAGTGTAATAGTTATTGGAAAAATCCTTTTGTTAAGTTCGGCATATAAGATCTGATTGAATACCAGATTTTTTTTTTAAACGCGTAATTGTTTTTATCATTTCTAACACGTTTACAGCGGTGTGACCCACTGATGGATCACGAGATATCTTTTTCTGAGAGAATTACATGAAAGATCGCTTATAATATGACAAAGTTCCCTGAACAAAATAATTTTCTAAGTAATACTCAAGATAGATTACGTTAACTAATCTGATTAGTATTATGAGAAGAGGAAGAAAAGGAAGGAAAAGGGGGGACATGCTACGCATCCAAAATACTGGTAAACATTTTAAGAATATTTTGAAAAGTTGGTATAAATTTAAAAAAGTTAAAGTAGGTAGTAGTAATGTAATACAGTATTCTTAAATAATAATTATTTATAATAAAATGTATCTGACAAAGCTTTCTAGCTTGTTGTTTAGCATTTAATTTTTTATTTTATTTTACTTTATATTGCTAAGCTCAGGGGACAATACTATGATCCACAACAACACAGGTTAGAGAGAGGGAAATTTGGGAAATTTTAACCTGATAAATGTTGCAAGTAGGTCCTCCTGGTGCTAGTATTTTAATGAAATGTTTTGAAGAATGCATGTGCATGACTTTTTTGGGATATAATCTCTATGTAGATAAGAACTCCAAGGGGGACTTAAAAAAAATTGTAAAGGAAGTATGCCCATATAAGAAAGGGAAAAGTTTGTGGGAAGGGTTAAAGTTGACAATAGAGCTTCAAAGTGCTCGAACATTTAGAGATCCGAACAGTTCGAGCATTGTACAATTCGAATCTCAAAACCGAACCTTCGAACGGTTCGAACCCTCGAATCCCTATTCTAATTCGAGTAGTCCGAACAGATCGAATATTCGAACCTTGAATAAAATTAGGTTCTTTTCTTATGTAAGTCTGATTGATTCTTATTTTAAATTGTTATTTTAAATTGTTTTCAATTATTTTATTATTTACAGATCTGAAAGATGGCGCTAGGTAAAGATGTAATGATTTGCTTAAAAATGGGGAATCCCCAAGAAATTGACATAATGGTGGTTGTTGTCTTTATCCACAACTAATGGAAAAAATTTTCGCGAGTGCCTTACAGACCTTTTTAAAATGAATTTTAGAAAGAGTTGGATTTGGAAAATTTGTACCAAATAAAATTTTGTACCAATAAAAAATTTTTGTGATTATTCGAATGCTCGAATCACTTAAAATGCTGGAACAGTTCGAACATTCGGACACTCCAAGAATTTAAAAAGTTTGAGCAGCTCGAACTGCTCGAACGTTCGATTTTGAGATCCGAACCTAAACTTATTCGAACGTTCGGATGTTCGAGCTATTCGAGCTCTTTTTGAAGCCATAGTTGACAAACTAGTGCAGAGAAAAAGCACCTCCAACACGAGAAATATTGCTAGACAGTTTTTGGCTGAACCCGCAGCAATTGGAACCGATAAAGAATTAATCAAATGGCGCATATGCAGGTCTTTGGCGAGAGGTGCTCTTACTTAAAATGTTCAAAGTCCTGTAAAAGATATCGCAGGAGAATGATAAGAGCCCACACCTTTACCTTTGAAACGGTACCTAATACTCCCCAATCCATTCACAACAGTGAAAACTATTATATATACATTTTGTCCAATTTTCTAAAATTAAAGCCGAAAATTCAACATTTAATCCTTCGTCCTGCAAAATTATCCCTCCAGAGGTATTATTATTATATATATTTTTTAAAGTTGCGTCCTTTCAAAGGAAAAAAAATTAGGTCGATATATTCAGATGTTCAGATCAGCAATGGAGCAGACTACAGAAAATACTGAAGCGCTGAAATTAAAAAATTGTTTGAGGATAGACGATTTGATTCAAAATAACCATCATCAATATTCTTTCGCAACTTGCTTGGAATTAAAACAAGTGTCTGCAAGTGTTTGGGTACTGCGATTACTCTCAGCAGCTCTGAAATTCATATGCAATATCATTTTAATACCAGCGGGAATTATGTAGGAACAATATAAGATGAAATTATCGAGTGTGTCGTTACTGCTGAAGAAACCTAGTTAAAAATATAAGTCTGACCCCTTCGGTTTACTGCCTTAATGATTATACTACATATATATATATTGCAGCTAGAACATCAAGTGGAATAAATCTACAGAATCTTAAGCTTTCTTTTTTTGGATAGTAGTCCAGTCCTTAATTTTCAGAAGCTTGTTTTATTGTTAGTTAATTTTTGCTAAGGAATATTTTCTTTTTATTTATTTTGAATTGCATTTTTATGTAGCATTACTAAAACCATAATATATAGTAGAAAAGATCTCATGAAAAGCTACGGGCAATGATTTTAAAAAAACTAAATTTTTATAAGTAGAAATGAGCCAGAAAGTTTTAGACCCTTGAAACCTAAGAAGTCCACTTTAATATCATATTAAGTTACATCACTAGAAAGAAATGGTTTGCGACAGCTTTAAAATTCATGGCTACACTAAAATGACTTAAATAAAATCATAAGATGCTCGATATGACAAAGATGAAAGAAGTTACACCAGTCTGATGGTGAAGAGAAGCCACCATGTCATTGCATCACGTAATAAGACTTTCATTTTCTAAAAATTTTTCAACATTTCAAACATTCTACAAGATACTAAAATAACAAAAGGAAAAAGGAAGCTTAAATGAGATAAATCACGGAAAAGTTTCGACATAGTATACCGGATGCCCTTTAAGGATTCCCACCCGTGCGTCCCGGTTGTAAAAGGCATTGCTTTCATGTTGTCCGATACCCGTAATAAACTTGCTCGGACGTTTTATAAAAGTTCAACGCTATACTTAAGACTGTTTGGTTGGATCGATTCCATAATGCCCTTAACGTGAAGAGAGGATTAGCAGAAAAAAAATAAGCCTGAGGCAATTATTGGGATGGTTCTGTACTCAATGAATAGCACACTTTAGAAGTAGCAGGTGGGAGATTCCTTGAACTTATGGCAAGTATTAAGGTAAATTTATGACTTCTTGCCAAACTGAATGACTTATGAGGTGAAAACATTTTTCAATTTTTTGTTTACCTTTTTTCTAGGGTATCCCCTTCAATACCTTAGACTTGTGTGCTTTTATTTTTTTTTTGACTACTAAACTTGGGGAAGTTTTTCATTGTTATTTTCATTGTGATATTTATCTTCGGATATGTTGGGGTGTGGATTAGGCTTAAGTGGAATGATATATTTGTTTAGGGTATGTTACATCTGTTTAAAACTTCTGCAGAATGTTATCTTTGCAAGGGTGAGGTTTACCCCGCTCTTTAATTTGTGGTGATTTCAAATAATTTGAAAGATTTTTAAAAAGAAGTATCCGTCTAAACTCTTGTTCCTCGGTTGATTTAGTAAAGTTTTGGCCAGATTTTGAATATGTGTAGTAATGCAATTTCAATAAATATTTAGTAATACAGATTTAAAATTTTTTAGATAAACGGGAAGCAAGCCATTTTGTACCTCTTTTAAATAACAAAAAATAATCTTACTATCTTAAAGGTGCGATAAGTAAGAGACAAGTAACCGCTTCAATCTATTCACCAAAAAAAGTTTAGTTTAGCTTTACCAAAAAAAAGAAAACAAAATTTGGTAGTCAAAATGACAAAGAGTGGATTAGTTGATTTGGCGAAACTGATTGTGCGGGATTTTATTAGAAAAACTATTTAACTATGTTTCCAATAACCGCGAAATGTCTGCCTAGTCTGCCCTTCACTAGTATAATGTTGGTTACTTATAGGAATCGAGTCAATCTTGGGTTGATTTTATAAAAATTAAAGAAAAATTTGAATTTCAGATAGAGCTCAGATTAATAGGTCATCGTTCTCAGTGAAAATCGGGGGTACGTGAACTAGGTGTTACTTTTAACGAATATTAACTAGTTTTTGTTTTGAAATGGGTCAGCTGAGAAGCCGGTTGTTTCTTTGATATTTACACGTCCTTAAGATAGGAAAGTAAAAAAAAGAGATAATGTACTAAAAGTAATACCAGTAATTATAAAATTCTATAGAAAGAGCGGCCTCAGAAGAACGATTATGTTAAAATCGACACGGTCTAAGAGAATTTCACTTTACTAATGCAGCTTTATGTAAAAGTATCCGACTTAAAACTTTTACTTGCAATTGTAATTTGTAATGCAACAGACTGAGATTTCTTTTACAGTAACAAAACACTTTTGCGGAAGACAAGCTTTAAGATGCCGGACGAAAAGAACCAAAATGAAATAAACCTAAAAGTCTATCTCATAAAAGGATTTAATGCACAGCAATACTTCCTGTGGAAGGAATTCGTTCTTAAAAGTATTTACTTTAATGAATAGAGTTTCCAGCTGTAAAATTTTATTACTTGCACGTTTTCAATTTTTTCTACAGTTAAAGTGTCTCAAAGAAGCGTTAAATGCTTGAACTTTACGACTTTCAGTTTACAAAGAATTTCTTTGTAACTCAAGTTTAAATTAAATTTTCTCTTAATATTTTTCCTGCTAAACAGCTTTTAGGATTTTCTGGAAATTCCGTGACAGAGTTTTACATATAAATTGACATTTTGCAATGATTCATAATAATTCATTGTTAGCTTGTTAGAGGAGGCGACGTTAGATTTAATATTTCTGAAGAACTGTTTTGCTGCGCTTGAAGATAATTATTTTACATTACATAACATTTTTAGGAGTTTCACACTTTATCAAGGATATTGATATTATTTACAGATCAAATATTTATGATTTGGAATTTATGACAAATAAAGATTGAGAGGATCTCCGTGCCGTGGAAATATTTAATAATTGAGTTTAAAAAAAGTTGTCACAGATGTAATAACTTCATCCTTAAAAACTATAGTTAGAGAGAAAAAAACTGCAAATAAAAACAACTCTAAAAATTATTATTTTTTCCATTTTTAACCACACGTAGAACACTTTAGAAACTCCACAAGAAGTCTTTTGAATGCACCGAACGAGTCCACCCCCGAAATACTGGTAGACAACACGAATTGACTGAACAACGTAAGACCCTTCAAAAATTCTGGAATGAAAAATTGCGTGGAGAAAATTATCTTTAAGGTTTTACTTTAAGAATTTTTTGATTGGAAATTACATATATCGCACCACTGTCAAAGCTTTCCAAGAAATAAAAAAATAGTAGAATAGCAATTCCACGTTTACAAGTGAAGAGCCGATAACTGAGCTGAGGTCTGGTCGAAAATCCGATTGAACACAGCTCAAGTCTTTTTACAAGCAAGTAATCCTGAATTTTTGGAAATAGGAACTATGTTCGGTTTTGATGCACGTCTCGAAGATGTGAAACAGAGAATCTGTAATGGAGCAATCAACTTGAGACGGCATTGGTCTTAATAAAAAATATGGCGTTGAAAATCTCAATCCGATCTACACGACCGAAATTAAATATGTTGGGTCTTCCTGAAACGTTGGACTACGCTTCAATTCTTAAACTAATAATGCTGAATCCATTTTAAAGTGATATTAAAGAAGCTATAGTGAGTAATTTACTATCAAAACGATACGAATTACCACAAGATCAGTAGTCAACTATCTTTTCAATGGGACCTGATCTTGAGGTGCTAAGATGCGTCCAATTTGAAGTCTTCGCACGTGTCTGTGCCTACGTAAATATATTTTGACATTATGTACATATGGGGCATTAAGAAGTGAATAAAGCAAGTCATTTAAATGCTGTAGAATAAAAGCGGTCCAAATGTAGAGCTCTGAGGGACTGCACAAAAACTGATCAATTTCTCAAAGAAAATATTTATAAGATGCAGTGAGGAATGAAAGCAGTAACTAAGCAAATTAAGAAGACTATAATCCTTTGAGAAGGAGGCAAGACGGAAAAGAGAATTAAGTCCTGTGCACCAACCACTGCTCGGTTCGGGTTGCCGAAGAAATTTTGGCGAAAAAATATAAAAGGCGCCCCAAGTTAAACTCCAGTTTTTGTATTGCACCGAACTGGGCTCGAACAACTTAATGAGTTCTTTATGAGTTATTAATTATGATACGATCCATTCTTCCCTAACAGATTTTTTTTTGTCACGACAGTTTTTACCCAACTTTTCAATGTTTATTAACATTCCATTTTTTTCCAAAATAAATAAAATGTTCAACAGGAGAAGAGAAATGGCAGTGGTAATTTAAAAAAAACGTTTTCGTGGAAACAAGAATGAAGTATAAAACTACCTCAAAACTTCCGTTTAACTTAAATGAACACGTTTACCTTGCACGAATAGACGCTTTGAATTCACTTCGGTGTACGGGAATCAAGTTTAATTACACCTGAGAGAAGTGCTACAATGTCGTTCCCTGCGATGCGATAAACATTTCTTCTGCACCTTTGAGTAAAGAAGGGTTATCACCTGAAATGGTATCACTCTTTATGGAGCACCACTCGTGGCATGATACTGCAATTTACTGGGACAAGAAGTATTCGATCGTAAAACGACGATGTACATTCCAATTTTAAATTCGATGCATGCATAACATACACGCCAGAAGCATGGTTCGTTTGAAACAGCTTCAAGGATGTTATTTAAGCTCCACTTCATTCCTTGCAGAAAATCTGTCCTGCTCGCTTGTGAGTTCCTTTCTAATCGAAGCCAGATGTTCATTTATTCCCGTTTTTGAGTTTGACATTTAATTCGTCCGAAGAGCAGCACGTTGGGGGATGTTAATGTACGTGCAACCATTCCAAACTCTTTTTTCCGGGTGGACTTAACAAAATTCGCTTCGACTTCCAACAAATTCAATTTCAGATAATGGCTGGAGAGCTGAGGCAAAACAGTTTTTAAAAGGAGCAAAACAGGAATAACAGGAAGAATACAACAAGGAAGGGAACGTGTGCTTTTGCTCGACAGCAAAAATTTAAAATGACATCGCACTCCTTCGGCAGGAGCACGTGCTTTGCTAAATTCAATATCCTTGAAAGATGGTGTGCTGTAGGGGAGCGAATCACCTCCATTGCTACAGCAAATTTTCCTCAATTCTGTACAAGGATGAGTGGAGGTACACATGAGGCTAAAACTGTTAAAATTTGTATAATTAGTAAATCTAGTACCAACCAATGGGTCATCACAAATTGCCGAAAAGGTTCAGGGTTTGAAAAGGGTAACTTGCTGCACTTGCTGCCACTACTCTCATGATCCTGACCTGAAGGTCAGCCTCATTAATCAGTCATGTGAACATTCCACTCGCTTGAAAGCTTAAAGTAAAGTTCTGCATGCTGGCGGCGTGACTGTAATTTTGAGTAATTTCAATGGAGTCGAACATTTCATTCAGCAAATTTGTTTAGGGCTCCCCCGACTCCAGAGCGTTACTTGAATTTTCCACTTTAAACTCCACTGAAATGAACACACTTGCGTTACATATACGTATAATTGGATTGACGAGTTTTTGGCCTATGCTGCTTTTTAGAGACAAACCTTATTAAAAGCCCCCTCTGAAATGGAAAGTGAATTTAAAATTAATTAAATAAAATTGGGAAAATTAAAAAAACTGAAAATGTATGAATGAGTGAAAACCGAAGCTGTATTATGGACGTTGTGGAAAATTAAAATAAAACTTTAACAATTAATTATTTGCTCCATCCGCAATAAATAAAAATCGGTTTGATAAAGGAGCACCCGAAATTAATTTCTGTTCATCGACAGCAAGTGGCAATAAAATTGGATTTTATGTTATAATGGGATCGGGACACGAAAGGGCTATGATTTCTGCGGGTAAATAGATTTCGGCACCAAGTGGAGGTAATTACCACAGTAATATTCTGTTTAATTTATGTGCGTTGGAATATCGCCCACAGGACGTATACACATGACACATTCTACGTCTTCTGGGAATCAATTTCATAGTTTGAAAATACATTTGTATGTTTGAAATCCGTTTCCTATACCACGTTATCCACATGTTTGCGTTATTTATTCTTCGTATGTATCGGCTATTTTTCAATAATTTTTAATTATAATTGGATTTTAAATATAAAAGCCTTTTATTACTGTCCGGGATGTTTTGATTTAAATTATTCATGATATAACTGATGTGCAATGATTTATAAATATCCGCAAAAACTTTTGCATATTGAAATTTGCTGAATCGTACTGCTAGCAAATTTATTCAGTGGCTTTGTAAGCATTTTGTTATTTAAAAATCAGAAAAATGATATTGAAAAAAAAAAATTTCATGAGAATTATATACGCGAATCTCTACCCCAGTATGAGGAATTTGCGAATCTTGTCTAGATTGGTTGGTTGGTTGGCGTTGTAAAAAGCATGACAAAATTGGGGTACGAAGGTGCAAAAAGTCTGCCCAAAGTTTCTATTCATTTTAGCTTAGGTTGTGTCAACGATGTTATAAAAACTTCATTAACTGTTATAAGAACTTGTAAGAGCTTTCAAAACATTGGTTTCACATTGATTTACTAATAAAAGCATCTGGTGAAAATTAGTATAAATCCTAAAGAATTATGGGAGAAGACAAATTAAATTACAAGCCCAAAATATAAGAAGTTAATAGGCAAGTGCGGGGAGTTTCCTGTGGGCCGATTGTACTCATCTACGAACTCAACCTCACAAATAAAATAACAAACTCACATACCAAATTTCAGCTTTGGTAATCGTGTTGACAAACGAACGGACAGATGGACAGACGGACATGTATAAATCGACATAACTTTTGAACCTGAGTAGGAATCTAGTAATTTTTATGAGCCTACGATAACTCCTTCAAGGTTTTACAAACGTTAGCCCAAACTTATTAAGGTATTTGTTATACAAAGACCTTAAAAAGCAAGAAAAGGGTTAAAAACAAATAAGGGATAAGTTTTCCGTTTGTAGCCGTCTACAGACAGACATGTTGGTAAGGTTAGATTCAAATTAAGAAAAATGAAAAATTAGTATGTTAATGTTTGAGAATACAATCAAAAAATTATAAGACTAGATGAGACTTTAGTATGTCCTCAGAAATGTTCAAGTTAAAATGTTTCATAACGTCGTTCACTATTAAAGTCGTGCGGTTAATGGGCTTTCCATAGTTAGTTTTTAAGCAGTCTACATGCAAGAGAGGGGGCCTTTCAAAGTTTGCTACTATTAATCTTAAAGGACACTTTACCCAGGTATTTTGAAGGATCAATATTAGAATTCAATATCTAGTACATGAAAACTATGTCAGCAACACTACGACGAAAATCAAATTAGTTGTTCGTGATAAGGTGGAAGGATCACAGGGTTTTTGCAAGGCAGGTCTTTGAGCTCGAATAGATCCAAGCATGGAGTTATTTTGGAAATAGCATAATATTAAAAAATAAGGTCCAAATTTTAATCAGGTATTACGTCTAGATAGGCGTGTTGGCAATGGTCTTGAAGTAAGCAGTCGACGCGCCAATTGTTGCGCAGC
>QYTT01081534.1:33974-52445 GCA_006980735.1 Dasypogon diadema
TAAAAGCCTTTTATTACTGTCCGGGATGTTTTGATTTAAATTATTCATGATATAACTGATGTGCAATGATTTATAAATATCCGCAAAAACTTTTGCATATTGAAATTTGCTGAATCGTACTGCTAGCAAATTTATTCAGTGGCTTTGTAAGCATTTTGTTATTTAAAAATC
Organism: Dasypogon diadema; assembly: GCA_006980735.1. Taxonomy (NCBI): domain Eukaryota; kingdom Metazoa; phylum Arthropoda; class Insecta; order Diptera; family Asilidae; genus Dasypogon; species Dasypogon diadema. The sequence goes on from QYTT01081534.1 coordinate 34,146, forward strand.
AGAAAAATGATATTGAAAAAAAAAATTTCATGAGAATTATATACGCGAATCTCCACCCCAGTATGAGGAATTTGCGAATCTTGTCTAGATTGGTTGGTTGGCGTTGTAAAAAGCATGACAAAATTGGGGTACGAAGGTCCAAAAAGTCTGCCCAAAGTTTCTATTCATTTTAGCTTAGGTTGTGTCAACGATGTTATAAAAACTTCATTAACTGTTATAAGAACTTGTAAGAGCTTTTCAAAACATTGGTTTCACATTAATTTACTAATAAAAGCATCTGGTGAAAATTAGTATAAATCCGAAATAATGAAGTTATCAAATGATTCTAAAGAATTATGGGAGAAGACAAATTAAATTACAAGCCTAAAATATAAGAAGTTAATAGGCAAGTGCGGGGAGTTTCCTGTGGGCCGATTGTACTCATCTACGAACTCAACCTCACAAATAAATAACAAACTCACATACCAAATTTCAGCTTTGATAATCGTGCTGACAAACGAACGGACAGATGGACATCAGACGGACATGCATAAATCGACATAACTTTTGATCCTGAGTAGGAATCTAGTAACTTTTATGGGTTTACGATGACTCCTTTAAGGTGTTTTAAGCAGTCTACATGCAAGAGAGGGGGGGCCTTTCAAAGTTTGCTACTATTAATCTTAAAGTACACTTTACCCAGGTATTTTGAAGGATCAATATTAGAATTCAATATCTAGTACATGAAAACTATGTCAGCAACACTACGACGCTCCAAGAAAATCAAATTGATAAGTATTAGTTGTTCGTGATAAGGTGGAAGGATCACAGGGTTTTTGCAAGGCAGGTCTTTGAGCTCGAATAGATCCAAGCATGGAGTTATTTTGGAAATAGCATAATATTAAAAAATAAGGTCCAAATTTTAATCAGGTATTACGTCTAGATAGGCGTGTTGGCAATGGTCTTGAAGTAAGCAGTCGACGCGCCAATTGTTGCGCAGCAATCTTTTGTATACAATTTATCCGTGAGAATAAAACTTTCTAAATAATTGTAAACTGCTTAATAAAAAATAAAAGTGTGAAATAGTTAAAAATGCCAAAATCATCAAGGGAATGTGTTGCACACACCGTTTTTTTTATTTTTGAAATTTATGAGACTATTTGAAATTTATAATATTTTAATTGCACTGCAATAAAAATTAATGCTTTTTTTATAAATAAAATCTTGCTTCAATCTATATCGACGGAAATTTAAAAAGTAAAGTAGTAATAATAATGCAATTATTTTTTCCCGTCTTGCTTGACGGAGTTCTAAATTAAATGTGGTACTAATGGCGGTATTTTCGATAACCCACTGCATAAATATAAGGAAATATTAGATTTAAAAAAGATTGTGTAAGACATGACCTTTCAAGAAGTTATTGGATATGCGTATTCTGAGTTGACTTCACATTCATCGTGAAGGGACCCGCAATCAAAGTCACATTGGTATTCTAAAATTTCGCAAACAAATGTAAAAACTTCGGTCTGAACTTTATCTAACGAAAAAGTCCAGCAAGGTGTCAAAAACTGATTCCCAAAAGGTTAAAGCGGATTCCGGGTGTGTTTTAAAGAGAGAAGATAATCTTGAATCATATTTAACAGTTTTTTTTTTGGATTAGCTTACTATGGGGTGTTAGTTGCTATTCCAACAAATATCAGTAGATGTTCCATAATTTCCTAGAAATGAGTTACTGTATTTATTTTAAATCCATACCGTCCAGCTTTCAAAGTAAGCCAAGAGGAAACCTCCAGAAAGAAAACAAAAACCAGAATATTCCTCCCGATCCCTTTCTTAAAATAATCTATTGAAATCCTATTAAGATATGAATTACAGGAGGACGGAGCAGAACATCCTTCATTATTTGTCAGCTAGCTGCTGATGAGCTCTTGTAGACACTTGGTTTTAGTGAACGGCAGCTATTTCCATACGATGAGCACAGTTGATGAAAGGCGCTCTACAAAGGGTCTAAAAGTTTCAACATCCCAACCAAATCTTATTAAACAACTCTATAACTCAGTATACAGATATTCACGGAGACCATCTAAACACAACACGATAAATAGATAGATATCCGACGGGGACGAGTATAACTTCTCATGACATACAACTAGCAGTGGGAGAAACCCGAGCAACGTTCCCTAGGGCAAGAAAATGGTGTCAGAACACTGTTCCGAAGGATACTACGGAGGGCGAATAACCGTGCTCAGATCTTGTAAGGATGTAAGGTTTCGAACACTCTCCTTTCACATCTTGACACATGCTCACCGAATGGTGCCTCACTTTGTATTCACAAAACTAGGACAATGGTATCCCCGGTACAATAGACTCATGAAATATTTCGTGCAGATTATGTAAGCAGTCAGGACTGTGTTATCGCGGGCTACTTACCCATTTACTGTACAAACATTAGAAATGAATTTGCCCAGGGCGATACAATTCTTTCTGAGCAGAGATCGTTGCAGTTACTGCTTTTATGCAATCGGAGAAATGCGACGAATGAGACGGTGAGGAAGGCGATTTAAATCCCTGCAAATATGGAGGAATTTTGATAGCCATTGGACAAACTGCAGCTAGTTTACTAGATCCACTGCAAAGTTTATTTTTTCCGTGGTATTTTCCCTCAAAAATATTTTAATATTTCAGTGTGAGCATTCTTCATGGTATTCCGCTCGGGGAAATAAGCTTCCAAGACATTGTGCTCGGATAATTGAAACAGAGTAGTACAGTGCTGACGAGAAAAAACACTACTGTTCTTGGAGTTTGCCTATTCTGCATGTGGATAGAATATCATTTTTGTTGAAGGGAATTTAATATTTCATGTGGAATGAAGGGCAAAGTTTATGCACTGTGACAAAAACCGAGCTGGGTGCAATTTAAGGTACAATTTTCGCATCCAATCACAAAGCTCCTATTTTTGCACCGTGGAACTAGATTATCCTGGCAGGTGCTTATATCATGCATCAAATTACTTGGATGGAAAATATTTCAAGGTGGACACGTAATATTTCACAGTTTAATTTTATTAAGAGCTTTTCAATTTTGTGGTATTGGGGATAGCATGGCGAAGGAGGGTTTCCTTTTAAAGGTGATATTTTAAGTTTAGGTACATATTTTGGGGTAGGCTTTAAGTGAACGTAGTGAATTTTTGAATAAGATGAATTTTTGACGAACAGTTTACTTAGTTCTATGAACTACAATTTAAAATAAAAATTAGGTGTAATACAACTTTGTTCAAAATGGTGTTCAGGGTTAACGTACATATGAACTTTCATTTATCATTTTATCATTTAATACGCCTTAGAGGTAGCATGCCATTTAGAATCTTCTTGTAGAATCAATTCAATATCCTATTGTATGCTTTTTTGATAAAATTTGTTCTTCCCAATCCTAGTGCAAAGTTTCCATCAATAAAGTGCGGCTTGACAGACTAAGTTGAGCACTTTGAAAACGCAGAAAACTAAAGAAGAAGATTCGGAACTATATGAAATCATTATAATCCCGTCTAATGCACTCGAGGTTAGAGGAAGCGTCATTTGTGCGGTGTTTTAGGAGAGACGGTATGTGGAAAATTTTCAACCACATATAATGAAACTTAGTATAGGTAGGGAAAATTAAAGAGTTCGACAACACTTCATATGAAGCCATTAAAACCGCTACCTTGTTTAAAAACTTCGGGTCGCACAACATTAGGATTGGTTCACACTGACGACACGGTACGACATGACACGACACGACACGATATGTAGTGGTGTCGACAAAGAAAATATTTTACTTTGTGTATTTTAATAGTTCTGTTTAAACTGCGAGGAAAGGTAACATTAACGCAATATGGCATATGAAAGCCAGGAAGCAACCAGCTCAGATGAATGATGCTCGGAATAAAAGCGGCTATTTAACCAGGCCTTCGTTTTATCAAGCTTATTTAATTAGCATCCGTCGAGACATCCATCTACGAAAATAATTGGACCTAGGTGATTACCTTGCGGCACTCCTAATAAATTTTATATCTCCCTGAATGAGACACCATCTGTCATCTTCGATATTGGTTAGACAGAAATTATAATTTGAAATAAAGCCCTTGCAGCCTCTTTTTTTGGGCAAATGAATATAGATAAGATAGAAATAAATAAGTTAAATAAATAACAAAGAATAGGACAAGAGGTACCCTACAACGTTTAAGAAAATAAGGCGGAATACCATCGGGTTCGAACGAAAAGCTGTCCACAATACTGGAGATGTTTCTCAAAAGCAAAACTTTGTAAAAAAAATAGGTCAATATAGTTAAGAGAAGTCGACGGAAGCGTCCTCCAGAAGGTAAAATCTTTAGAACTTGTATTACAGCTATCATCATCAAAGTAGTTTGCTGAGAAAGCAGATCCAAAGAAAGAAGGGTATCCATCAGAGGTAATAAAATTCCAGAAACTTTCGGATTATCGGTGGTAAATTCTTTAGGAGCAAGGGGTCCGATGAAAAATTCCCCTGAAGAGTAGGGTGGTGAAAGGACTCCGAAACGATAGAAGACTGGAAGTAAAGTAAATGTACAGCTGGGCTCAGTGAAGAAGGCCAGGACCGAAAGCTTACCAATTCCGTGTGAAACACCTTTACACTACGATAGACCAGATGAAAGAAGGCATGGGGGAGAGGAGAGGATGAAAGAGGAGCACCAGTTGATGGAAAGCAAGTTAAAGACATCAAAGAGCAGGAATTTGTCACATGAACGCGGATTGCCTGTTGATGATTAAACATTGGGGAGAACGTAAACAGTAGTGGCATATACATTTTAATGCGGAAACCTTAACGTAAAGCACTGAAACTCAAGATCATTACAGTCAGGGACAGTGATCAAATGAACATGCTGGATAACGCAAAGTACACCACTGTCGACTGGAACGTCCAAAGAAGTCCCATAACGATCACTGTGAAAAACTAAGTAATCCTGACAGAAAAGTTCCCCGCCCAAAATTCCACCACAGATCCAAGTCACAGTCAAGCAAGTGGTGTCAAAAGTTTCTTTGGCAGAACCATTAAACAGGTGCAGTGTCTTAGAGCGAAGATCAATTACGTTCGTGTAGTAGAAAGAAAGCTGGCTGATCATTTGTAGAAATGTGTAACTGCTTTCTGCCCAGGTAAGTAGGTGCAGAAGTACTCCTATCAGAAATCGCCTACTACAGTGGAGTAAGTAGATCCTTTGAAGGTAATACTTATGCCCACCTCAAGCTTGACTTTATTATATTAGCGTTTGGAAATTGAGTTCAATAATGGCTTTATGCGAATGTCTGTCTGTGGTCTAGTAGTTAAAGCGGTGGCTCATTAGCAACCAATGGGTGTTATAAGAATTAAGTGGTTCGGAATCCACGCTACAATCGACAGATTAATTTGCAACCTTTGTTAAGAAATGAATGAGTTCCTCGTCTGCCGCTGTGAGTTTTAATGGCCCAATCGAAAAAAAGGAGTGCTATTATTAATATTTCAAAAAATATCACTTTACTGATTTTAGGAACAAATTTAATGAATAAAAAAAACACTGTCCGCAGAAATGAAAAAAGCTTATACTTGTACGCACAATTTATCGATTGATTCAACCATAAACCGAATTTTGGGTATATTATTCATTCTCGGGAACTGTGGTAAGTGGCAAGGTGTACTATGCGTGAAAATTCAATACACTTGTACACAAACACACAAAGAGAATATGCAGATTTGTGTAATTTAGATCATATGATTTTTGAGGTGGAAACTGATTTTCTCACAAATTTTGTTTGGATGATTAGACACAGGTGTGGTATTCAAAGAATTTTTTCTCTTGAAAAGGGACCTCCAAAAATCGATTCTTTCTTCTTTCTCTACGTTTATCTAGTTCTATACTCATACTTTCAAAGATAGTATTATTTTTTTACATTTTACTGCGGAACAATCCAGTAAATACCAATTAAGACGTACGACCAGCCATCCATTCGTGAATTATTTCTGTTCTACGAAATTTAAATCAATTGGCAATGGACACAAAAGCTACGTCCAAAAAGCAATGTTCAGCTAAAATATTTATGTAATTTATCGATGAAGTGCTTCAATGTTTACTTGGCTCAACTTCACATCAATCCGGGGAATCTGTTTCCTGAATGATAGCTTCGGAGCACATAAATCCTGGATGATATGTCTGGGGAGATAAACTCACCTACATCCAAATCTCTTTGACGGATTTTCAGGCAACTTTTTTAATTTCGCAACGTACACAAGACTCGAAGAAGATTGTCTTACCGACGACACGAAAAATTGCTGCTTTGGACAACAATGTGGAGCAGGATATGTACATATACCGATGCTGACGAATATAATTCAATTTCCCCTCTTAAATTGGCTTTGGCATTTCGTTGCTTCGCTGTTTCCAGAAATACGTGGAAAACGTATATATAAACCTTTAACTTAAAGGATTTCGTGTAGGTATCCTGTCACTGATGCTGGTGGCTCAATGTGGCAGAGAAAAAAAGGCTGAGTTGGAAGATCTTTTGGATTACGGTCAGGCTCGACGACTCAGTACTTCTTCGTAAGTTTATCTTTTTCAATTACCGAAATTGATTTCCATCTAAAGACAAGTAATTATTTCGGGGCTTACCCGTATCCTCCGGATCGTTATTATTGATTATCTGGATACCAATTTCATGCGGAATTGGAAAAGTTCGAAAATGTAGGAGATGAAGGATGCAAACTTTCCAGGCGATAAGGGAAAGCCTTCTGCGCGCCTTTAAGTTGTCTTAAAGTAATTTTCTATTCTTTTCTGTGTTGTATTACTCCGACCATTTTCATAGAAGGGTGGGCAGGCACGAATTTATAGTCCCTTTGTGTGTAAAGATACCCCGCATTGAGTCTGACATCAGAGTTTATCGTTTGTGTGAATGGGATATTGGACTTTAGCATCTGGGTGAGAAGCTTTTGTTCCATCTTTCCATAGTGGCCGAAAACTTTATCGTAGCTACACAAAATCCAATGCCAAGACCAGTGCTCTTGAAAAGATGAACGATCCGCTATTGTAGCTTCATTAGAACAATTCTGATGGTTTCCGATTGGGTGTATTCAAGTGCCCTTACACCAGGGAACAATTTAATTGGAATTCAGTTTGTAAAACTGATAACTTCTTGAATAGAGGTTTAGTTTCAAGAATCGTTTGGTATTTATCTTTAGCAAGTTGTAGTTAAACAGGAGTCAAAATGTGGTCTGTTAGTTGATTGCCTCAATTTTAGAAATTTTATAGTAAGCTTTTGACTGTATTAAATTTGCAGTATTATGGAAGAAAATGGATATGTTGAAAAGAAATTGCGAAAAAGCACCAACCCGTAGATGTTTTATGTTATGAACTATGCCATATTTTCGAAACTTCCGATATAATAAATTTTACAAAATCACATAGGTCTACGTGCTTGGTCACCTGTCAGGAATTAATAGACATAAGATAAGAAACGTGGCAAATCCATAAAAAAAAGCTAATCTGAATACGCTGATGGAGATACGATACAATTTTTAACAGAAGAACATTCTCGTCGAGGTCAGAGCCATTTTAACAATGAAAGTTTATGTTATCTCAAATTATTACACTTGATGCTTACGTTTTCTTGCAGTTGTGTTTATATTACATATATTATATTGATTGACATTTCGCAGATTTCAAAGAAGATGGTAATCCGGATGGGGGTAAAGTCCGTAATTTTTTTCAGCATTATTTTTATTGCTTGTGCTCTAATTCTTTAGGCTCCGAGACCACTTCTACAAAAAGACTGTAACCCTTCTAACTAATTAATCTGCAGTGGAAAGGTGCATACAAATTTCTGATCTGACTTGACAGAAAGGCATATGTTATTGTGATAAATAGATAATTGTTTTGAACCCCCAACAATAATAATAAAACTGAATTGGATGCTTCACTCCTCTCCCAAATAGTTACATACTGAAAAACTTTCTCCACAGACACTAAACAATGTGAAAAAAGTCCATGTCGCTTTAACAAGCTCTTCACCTTTTGTTCTGATCATACTGAAATCATTTAAGGTGATCGACGGCATAATTATTGGAGATAGTTTCACGGCATAAATAAGATACTTTCACTCATTGAAAAGTGTGAAATGCGTGAAATGTGACTGGCTTTCGCAGTGCTAGAGCAACATTACATAAACGAAACCTGCGAAAAATTTAAATGTTCTACTTTCTACACAAATCTATCTTGCACTCTATCTGGTGTATCTATACGCAAAAATATGCTATGTATCGATCGCGTTGGATAACGGTTAATTTAACTTCTTATTGTTTCATGCATTTCTCTATAGAGAATTTCAAAATAGACAAGAAAAATGTCGGGTTCATTGACGGTCAACTATCGTGGGATGGGTTCAGGTTCAGGTGAGCACGCCGGTATGCATGCATAATTAATTCATTCTTTTGTGATAGATGCGCTGACCAGAGTGGCTATGGGTATAGATTAGCAGCTGGAGGTTTTTGTGTTGTCCATGTCCGTCGCTGCATGCTCTACTACATAAAGATTTCTTGCTGGAGTTATGAAGTTAAATTCCTGCTTCGAAATTGCAACAACTCCATTGCAAATCCCCTCTCCCCCATGATAAAATATATTGAACGATAGAGTTTCAAGGGTAAGTGAGTGTAAAATTGGATGAGAAATTTTGTGCCAATGTCGTCAAGATACTCAGATGATTTGGCATTATATAACCAGTGAAACAAGGACAATTTCGAGAATGAATAGTTTACGCTAAATTATTGATATAAGAAATGTGTCCGTCAGTCGTTTATACCGACTGAATAATGCATGAAATAGCTCTACAATTAAAATTTTTGCAAGTAAGGCAGTTATTATTTAAAGCATTTGATATTTGCATAATTAGAATTTAGGAAGTGTAGAAAAGTTGATAAGTTGATTTTTCTTCCGGCTACCGGGTGCCACGGTTATAGCAAATTTGAATTGCCGTTTTACATTATGTTTCATAATATTAAAATTTCGAGACAACAAGGTATTACGGATACACAGAAGTATAGAACTGGTAATATAATAATAACTTCTGAGCTATTTCACCCCATTAAGCACCATAATCAAAGATGAGGGATTTCTTGACAAGATCTTTCAATTCATCATCGCTATGCGATTTTGAGCATACCAAACACTCGAGGTTTCTATTTCTAAAATTGAGTCTTGTTGTTCTGTTGGCCCTGATAGGATTACCATTATTCTGTTGAAGCAATATTGTAGCACGCTGTCTATTTCAGTAACATATATGTTCGATAGAGAGATCATTCATTACTCACACTTTTAAGTGTGGCAAATGAAAGCATATCACCTACCGTTGAGGCATAGTAAAGTTATCAGTTATGCTTAAACTGTTTGAAGTCATTGCTTGTGAGTTTTATATTCTCATTGACTGTAAGAAAATTATCATCCCTAATCAGCGCAGCTTCATGAAGAGAAGAGCAGCAAAAACAAATTTACATTTGGATATTTTGCATAAAATCTTTGGAATCGGACAAGGAAAGTCATTGCATTTACAACGAACTTTAGAAAGGCTTTTGATAAGCTTTCCTATAAGCTATTGCTTACAAACTGCGAGCACGGGGGCTTTTCTATATGGTTGCTTAACTGACTATATTCCTACTAAAGTAACCGCAGGCTACCAGTAAGAATCTTACGAAATTGTAGTCAATTATGGTGTTCCACAGGAAAGCAATCTGGAACCACTTCTTTTAATTCTGTTCATAATGGATGTTTCTCACACCGTTACTATTTCCAATCTACTGATCTATGTGGATGATCTCGAGATCAAGAGTGAACTGTGTTTCTCTTTGTGAAGTGGGCTTCGAAAAATTTCTTATTTGTAAACTTAACTTATTTGTTAAATTTGAGGTTATATTTCTTCTCGTAAACCAACCGCTAATTTTTATACCCTATATGATACATAGGATATATTAGTTTTGATCCAACGTTTGTAACCCATAGAACCAATAATCCTAGAGCAGAATGAATTATATACATATGCCCCCACTCCTTCAATAGGCCGCCATATTGAATTTTTGGATTATTGGACATAATTCGAAAGGGAAGCAAAAGCTGTCACAGATGAGTTTTATGAGACTCCAGGTCACAAAAAAAATAAGCCATGTCGCCCACTCCTTGATCGGGCCGCCAAATCGAATTTCCAGATTATTGGACAAAATTCGAAAAGGAAACAACTTATCACTCTAGAATTTTGTACAGAAGAGTTTTATGAGATGAATTATATTTACATCATATAGGATATCAACTAATCAGCCTAAGGCTGATTATATATTTTATGTTTATGTTTAAGATTATTAAGTAATTTTTTTTTAAATTCACAATGGACTTATAATGTTTTTCTCCCTAGATTCAGGCAATTTCAAAGTAGGAACATATTTTTTGTTTCTGCATCCAGACTCTGGAATAGGTTGGCCATGAATTGTAAACCTATATTGAGCGGTTTCAGGATATTATGCAAGGACTTTTATTCAGATTGTTAGTTGTATATCAATATGTTATTGTATTTTTCTTTTTTCGTATTACAATTTTCTTTTTTAGTGTTATAACTCCGTTATGTTATATATATATATAGGTCTTTCTCTTTGTATATATTAGCTTTATTTTTACGTTCCTCCTATAGTTACATATTAATTAATATTATCGACTAGCTCTATTTAGTAAATGCACAATAAAAGGCTAGGCCTTTGTACTTATTATTGTCAATAAATTATTATTACTTTTATTAAAATTATCGACATTGTGTATAGTAGTGTGAAACTAAATCATGTAAACATGGCCTTTTCGGCCAAAAGTTGGTCAATAAAATTTATTATAATTATCAAATATTGGTAAGTATTCTTATCGAATTAAAAGTTCTCTCAAACATGTTAATATTTGTACAAGAATTCAATTTCAATGTGATTTCCTTTTAATCTTGTTTCTCATATTTTCTCTCCGTAATAAATTCCATTTTCAACCGCCACCCGAACTGGGCTTTAAGGCAGGAAGTCACATCCAAGAACGCCTTATCCCTTAACTCACAATATATAATGAAAATGTAAAGCTAAAACGGGATAAATGCACCCGGCGTGAAAAGAAGATTGCCCTAATCTTTGGCATTCAAATCACACCATACCTGAGAATTAGATGAGTTCATAAAGTTGATGTGCTGTTAAAGTAACAACGGGCGACGGGCTTATGTACCCAGTCCCGAGTTGTGAAAGTTGTGAAATCTGCTGAGCCCGCAGAATCACTACCTTTTGAGAACCGCAGCTAATCCACCAGAAATTGACTTGAACATCGAATTTCCGTAATTTAAATGAAGGAAGCGAAGAAATAAATAGGTGTGATCGATTGAGTGATTTATCCGCTGGGGGGCTGATATATGTATGCGAACGCGAATGCTTCCCCCGATATTTAAGACAGTCAGTAAATAAGGTGGGCTGGGGTGGATTTAGGGATGATGAAGTTTTTATCTTATCTTGACTTCCTTTTTGCCCTGAATCTAATTTCGGCGTTCGACAGCGGAATATTCAGAAACAGGGGAGCAAGCTCACAAAAATACTTATCCAAAAAGAAAGGAAATTTGTTTATACTCTTGTAGCACTTCTTAAATTAATCACAAATCTTTGGGGAGCTGGGGAGTAGTCAATTGCTTCTATTTGAATTCTACTTGGAGAGATTGGCCTGGAACAATTTGTTTATATATAAAAAGCAAGCAATTAGTGAAATTCGATTAGGACAAAAAGTTCAAATTTTCCAAACGTTTGGAAATTAAAAAGTTTCGTTCAAAATATTGATCTTTCCTCAATTTCTCGGATAGATTCCTTGGGGAACTGTTCATTTCTCAGAAAATATCGATTAATTTTATGGCATTGGTGCATTATTAATCTTGACGAACTCTTCGTGATGGAACACAGATTCCATTAAGGCCTGGAATTTTAATGAGGAACTGGTAACCACATTGATAATGGCATTAAGACATAACACAAATTGCGAGCACCAGTCCTATAGAATGTGAAGCTATTGACGGGGAAACTGGGACAGCCCTACAAACGTAACAAAGCCAGTAAAGAGAAAGGTGATGGTTGGGTGATACTTTAAAGAAAAGCATGACTGCACCTGAGCTGTTATGTGCAGAAATATTAAACTAACACTATGAATACACTAGTAAAGTGTAGGGCAAGGTGAATATGTGGTCTGCTTGCGAATATTTTTTTGTGGATTTAAAAATTCACCGCAAAGGAGTGCTACGGCTTTATCAAATTGTGCAATGAAACGGATGAATGGCCGAGTTTGAACTCAATTTTAAAATACCTTAAAGGCTTAACGCTTCTTGATTTCCTTCAAGTAAACAGGAAAAATGTTTGCCTGAAAAAGTATTTAAAGAAGTCACGTAATATAATCTGCCTCGAAGGTAAAAGGTTCATTCCATAATTTCTTCCAAGAGAATACTAAGAGGTCTATTAAATTGGGTCAAGCACATTCCTCTTCTTGAAATCTATTAATTTGGTGGGGAAAATGCTTTTTGACCAAATAAAATTCTTCTCAGAGTAGATTTAATGCATTATCGACGATTTTTAAGTTTTTAGGATAAAAAGTAGGTTTTGAGTTTTGGCATTTGATGGGATTGTATTATTATGTGAAAGTATTGTAATTTGACATAATTATCAATGTATGTGTCTTGTACTAAGTATCAGTATCAGTATTAGTCCTGTACGTTCTAATTATAAGAAAGGACGCAGCCAAATATCTCCGAAAGTAATACTACCTGAAAAATCTTTACTGTAGTTCTGAGATCTTCCAAATGCTACCAAAATTTATCTTTGACTCTTCAAGGCTTGTCTGTGCGTTTCATATTCCACATGGTGGTATTAGTCGAGGAATATTATACTAACATAATCTGTCGTTTAATGTAAAAGGAGGTCTAAAAATGTAGAAAATTTCCAAGGTCAATGTAAGATTCGTAACTCTTTGCCCTAAGTATGTATAGCTATGTTACTTTTATAGCGAGTTCTGCGCCTTTTTTCTCATCAATTTTATACTGAATTATGGTGTTCCATAGGGTTCTATATTAGGTCCAGTTTTATTTGCTTTGTATATAAACGATACTGTTGTAGTCGTTGAGGGCTGCGTTATTTATCTACTTGTGGACGATGTTTACTATATTTGTATAGACCTCCGGGTCTCACTGAAGATTTTGTGCAATTTAAAGCGCACTTATGAGTGATAGGTATTAAGGGGTTATATTACTTTTTCGCAATTAAAAATCGATTTTTGTTGAATGACGTCTCAAAGTTGTTTTGTTAAACGCATGAGGTCATACCTTTCTGGAAAAAGAGAGAAAAGCTGAGAACAGAAATGGTTAGAAAGACCTCTGAACACAAAGGTGAGGAAACAACGAATATCGTACAGGACTCAAAACTTCCGCGTAAAAATTGTGCAAGAGAAAAGGATAAAAAAGAAGTTTTATTCCTTTCCAAAAAAAAAAAATAAATGAACAGTGCGTGGACGCAAAACTTCCCCATCAAAAAGCGGACACTTTAACTGTAGCTTCGAACTTTGTGGAGAAAGACTTAGCTCGTAATGAAAAAATAGAATGACAAGGAAGAGACCTTAAGTAACATTATAGTCACGTGTTATGACCTAGAAGCTGTATTCCAATGCCCAAAAAGAGACATTTTTGTGTGTTATTACAAGAGCCTTTATATTTTAGTCAAGTTGATTTACGATTTATTTCAGTAAAGATTTTTACTATTTTTCTTTTTTCCAATTAACCAAACTTTAAATGTAACAGGTTAGATCATTAGTTGAACTGGTAATTTATCTCAGAAGCATAAGTAAAGTAGTATTGCTTCATATAAACTCTAGGTGGGGATATAGTTAAATGTGAGTATTGTAAAGTACAAAAAAACTTTGTTTTGCACATGTTAGCTGTAGTGCCTTATAGACTTAAAGCCATGACTTGGGTATCTTATGACCAAGTTGAAGAGTATTCCATAAAGCAATGACTGGCACACTAACTTGTTATTAACTAATTATGACCAAATACCAAATGTTGCCGTATTAATAAACAAAACATAAAACCATTATTAAATTACTTGAAGACGATATCCAAAATAAAATCAATTTAAATTCTATTTTCAGTTCTATATCCACTGACAAATTCAAGTAAAATGTAAAATTACCCAGAAGAACAGGGATAATTATATATTATCCAGTTCGAAGGACCAGAAAATTGAGCATGACTATGTGAAGAAGTGCGAAGCTGTTAGTTACCCTTCGTCTTATTACATTATATGATCTGCTTTTGAGCCACAAATGCCTTCAAACATTTCGTAATATATAAAAATTATATTTCAAAAGATCAAACATGTAAATTAACGCCCTAAGGTGATTGAGATTGAAAATAATTTGTTTGGATCTCAAAGGAAATAATCAAATTACATAAAAAGCATATTTGGGCATAATTAAACTTTTCAGCCAACACGACGAGCAGAACAAATGTGTACTTAATTTTAAGTAACATTTACGACCTTTTTACCTGCATAATAAAATTCCAAAAGTAAAAACAAAAACATTTGCTGGGTAAAAATATACTGAGGGGAGGGCTTTTCATGTAGGCACCTTAGGAAAAGTTTTTCACAACATTGCGCTCAATTAAACAGCCTTTGGCACGCTCCATTGAACTTTGTCTCATCATCGATTTTCTTCCATTCACCAGTGGAACAATTACATTTAACTTTAGGGTGATCGACGGATTGAGAGCGTTCTTATTTTGAGATTACTGCGACAGCCTCACCCACAATCTAAGAATCCCTGCGGGTGGACGCTTTTATCTTTTATGTCTGCCCTCTTCCTCTAATTACTGTAATTATCGTTTATGGCATGCTTCACTTTGTTCTCCATTCGTAGGGATTGCTTGTATTCTGTTTTTGTCCTAATTTTTCTGAATACCTCTTAGGTAGGTTTGCCCAAAAATCCGCAGACATAGTCTAGTCGATAACAATTTATGAGTCTTGGAAGATGTGGTTGCACCCACATTTGGGACAGAGTCATGGCATTCGTTTGTTATCTTGAGACGTTCTCTGATTGAATATCCGAGTGTAGAGTGGCATTAAAGTCATTCAACTTGTTTGGTGTGATTTAAGTCAAATAAAAGTTGCAAAGTTTGTAGTCATACGGTTTTGTAATTGATTTTGGATTTGATGCCATCACCAGAGTTATGCCTTCGGTTATATTATAGGGAAGTAAAGTTGACCAGTAACTACAAGAGATTGAATGTTTTTTCTGTAGAGTAATAAAAGATGTTTCTCAACTTCTACCTAGTGTAGATGATACTGTAGTTCGATACCCCTCAGTTAGGCCATAAATTAACTTCTAAAGGCCCATTACCACCCATATGAATTTTCAAAGCCAACAAGTTGGGAAACTAGTGGAAACGTTCATTGAAAACCGAGATTCTGAGTAAAGTCACACAATTTATTGTGTTGATTTCTGTTTTCATATGAAAAGACCCAAGCCGGTGCGCAGTTTCTTTTACGAGTGGATACTAATGGAAACAGATGTAAATTTTAGCCGACTTCTTGTTAACAACAAACTGCCCGACATGTTGGCAAAATTTATGTGAGTGAAAACGAGGCTTAAGTGCTATATGGCTTTAGAAAGTTGGAAGATTTTCAAACCTGAAACCCAAAACAACATTAAATTTGTTGATGTACAAGTGCGAATGGCGTGATCAACGTGTGTTCTAGAGGTAATAACAAATATAATAAAAGAAATTAAATTATCTACTTTATAAATGTGCAGATTTTGTTTTACGTTGTAGCCAAAGCTCATGGGATACCCTATAATACTATAGCACAGCCTTGACGAAAGGGAAACTAGGAAGGAGAGGCACAAAGAGAGATGGCGAGGAATTTTGGGTTCGTTTGAGACAGATAAGACAGCTTTGGGTTTTTGATGCATTAGACTCGACACGATTCGCCCTTTCCCAGGCGAGGATTTTCTCAATGTCGTTGTAAAGCGATCTAATCATGCATGCTCGATTATTATCAATGGTATTACCATGAGAGTCAGCAATTGATTCAAATGAGTACGCGGAATCCGGGGTGATGTCGTTAGCGAAGCTGTGACTTCCAACTCAATGAAGTGAGAGATAAGACGCCATTAATAAAAAGTACGAAAATAATGACAATACAGAACCTTGCGGTGCACCGGCATTGATATTATAAGAGCTGGAGGTGATACCGTCCAAAGTAACACAAATGGAACGGTCAGAAAGAAAACTTCTAATCCAAGTGAGAAGAGATTGGTTAAGACCAAATGCTGGGAGTATGGCTAAAAGAGCAGAGTGTCAGACTCTATCAAATGCCTTCGAGATATCAAGCGCAACCTCCCCGGATTCACCGAAATTGTGGAGGCAATGGTAGCTATCGATAGATGGATGAGGCTAACTACTTGTGAAACCTCAAGATAGTTGTGGCTAAATATTTGCCTCGGGAGAATGCATTTTTTGCTTAGAAGGAAGCGCGGATGAAAGTATTCAACGCTTTCTATGCTGGCCAGATAAAGGAAGAACACATTAGGTCAATACTTCTTCAGCTCACTGGGGGAACTAACAGTCATGGAGTTGGGAGGAATGTTATGATTCATAAACTTTTATGGCTGGTTCTAGTTTCTTCCCTGTCTATTCATTTTCTAAAAGCGAGGTTCCCTGTATATTGTATTACAATAAACCATTTTACGGGTCTAATTATGACCTAATTTCTGGATGGCCGCCTATTTATTCTATATAGTATATAGGGAAACACTATAACGTCGTGATAAGATCTTTTGCTTTTCGCTGATCGAAACACAAACATTTTTTGTAATTTTATTAAAGTTTTGAAATTTGTTTCTATTTATAAGCAATGTTCAAACAGATGAATAAAGGTAAATAGACATCGAACCGAAACGTGGTAACTTAATCAGAGTTAACTAATATATGGAAATCTTTTGTATTTGACCAAAAAAATACTGACTACCTAAGATTGCCGGACACAAAATGTCAGTCGTTTAGTAGATAATGCGGCTGTTCATGATTCATGAGGTCCTGGGCACGAATTTCACGAGTGTTTGTCGCTAAAAGGATGCATTCTATTTAATCTCTATAACCAGTTGCAATACTTACCTAGAAACTGATATGATTCTTTATCAGCAACTTTTAATTTTACTGGGCGAATTAAACCAGTATTATTAAAGATATTCGAGGGATCCCGAACTAGACCTCATCAAATGGGTCCCTAATTAAACCAGTAACTTTACGACAAAGGTTTGATTGCCGCGAGTCAGAATTTAGAAAAATGTTCGAATCGAATTTTTGAACTCGTAACAGAACATATTTAGATTTAGAAGAAAAAGAAGACTGGATCAATGAGCGTCCAGGAAGTCAAAGGGGGAATAGAGAACATAACCCGAGAGACTTGATGCCAAAGAATCTGTGTTTGAAATGTATCTTTGTGCAGAAAAAATCTAATTTCAATCGTTTACTCTTCAAAAATTAAGCACTGATCTGCCCCGAAATTATTTCAATATTGGGCAATAATTGATTAAATAATGATTACGAAAGTTAAAGGCATGCCCTGGTTAAGCTGCCAGTTACACCCATCACCGAACAATTCGTGGAAATATTACACAGGTAAGGAAAAATTATTTCTTATCCACCCACAGATTGAACATTCACATTTTTCCCTACACCTATCTGGCAACAGCGTAACAAAAATCAATCTAGCACGCGACATGGTGTTGTACTGTTGCCTTGTAATAACCCAAACCCCAATGTTTGGTTGCGGAGGAGATCCATCGCACCATGGCAAGTTCACTGAACCCATTTCGCCTCTTTTTGTTGTCGATGTCGACTATACGCAGTCACAGTACTTTTGGAATGGCACTACACGAGTCAACTTTTCTTCGTCTAATATTTAACAGATAATAGGAGAAAAAAAACGGGTTGAAAAAGGTGTCATCTCCACCATCTCCTCTGGACGTAAGTCTCCGTCTTCAACAACACTCCACTTGGCATCTTCCAAACTTTTTTTTTTCCTCAAAGAACTGGTTCCACATTGGTTTGGCCAGCTTTTGACATTTTCTGTACCTGAAGGAGCATGGAGCCAGAAGTGGCTACTTTCAAGCAAAATCTTTTGTGATGCAATGGAGAGGAGATGGTTTTACGGTGGTTCGTTGGACTAGGTCAGCTCAATAGTATGAATGCG
>QYTT01081535.1:0-19348 GCA_006980735.1 Dasypogon diadema
ATTTATAAGGTACGTAATAGAGACCTGGGAGAGATAGCCAGTGTCAGTATTAAAAATATATACATATTACGTAATGTATGAATTCGAGGCCATATTTTACTATTAATTTATTTAACAAAAGGAAAAGGACAATGTCGCAAAAATTAAAAAATGAAACCTTTTGTTGAAATACCTAAAATAAATGCTTCGTGTCTGCATAGTCAAGGTCATAATCCTTGAATAGGGATATTCGGCAGATGAAAATAACAAAAACTAAATAATATATGCAAATTTTGACGTCTATTTTTTTACTTATTTACATACAAACTTAGAATTTATGATTGAGATAACAAATAAATGAAATCTATGCTACTTTTTGGTTTAACAATGTTTTCCAAAGCATCGAATTTAAGAATTTCTCGAAGAATACTGCATTACTTGGTTCATTCTTCTCTGCAAATATTATGCAATACACAACACACATTTGTTTTATTTGTGATGCTGTCTTCTAAGTTATAGTGAAGTTCTCTGGCGTCAAGTGAACATCTAAAATGCAATTTAACACGTTGACTGCCGCAATTGGCATACATAAAAGCTTTCGTGAGACAATTACGTGGTAAAATGCCTTTGTCGCGAGACTGTCGTGACCGGCATTTAAAAGCTCTCTCAAAGCAAAAGCAATTTACCACGTAGTTCTCTCACGAAAGCTTTTATGCTAATTGCGACAGTCAACGTGTAAACTGTTTTGCTGCTAACCACGCACATATGCTGGAAGCTTTTAAGCTCTCTCTGGTTAAATGCATTTTTGCATATATTTTTCTCATGAAAGCTTTTCTACTAAAGGTCGTAGTGGACCTTTTAAAAGAATTTATGTATAGGCAAATAAAATGAACATAAAATATTAATTACTGAAATTTGTAATAAATTAGAAGTATGTTCACTCATATCAAATATATTTGTTGATGTTTGCTGTAATATCGTCTTAAAAGTAAATTCGTGGCCCTCTACGCGACAGCACATTATCGAAATAAATACAAACTGAAATTATCCAACCATGAGAAATGTGGAAGAGTTTTTCAAACCTCTTAAAAATGAGAATAACAAGACTTATTATAATAGTAAAACACACATACTACACTCCATTAATCGTATTTATTAAAAAGGAAATGTATGCCAAAACTAAGGCGTCTTCACTTTTTAAATTGCCTTTGGCACTAAACAAGTACGTATAAAATTACACTCCTACTTTTAAAAATTCTACTCCTAACAAATTACATCCACTGGACTTTTACTAACGATAAAAGTACACTATTAAATAATTATCCGAACCTTATACAACAACTCCAAAGGAGCACATTTATATTAGACTACTACTACTATAACTAACACTGAATTCTAACTATCAGTCTAATAAGCCCAGAATTTTAAATTATATAATAAATAAAAATAATGGATAGATATACAATCACCAAGCTCATCTCTTCGTTAGTTTATACCACAATGTAAAAACGGTTAAAATGTGCATAGTTATGATGACACCAGCCATCAGGGATATGTTGTCGAACATGCTCACATCGGATATCATCATTTGTGTGAGGAATACTTTGGGACTTCTAAAGTGGCAGTATATTTGGTGGTCTGGACATTTCAGGAAATCTCGATCCAGGCCATATATTGCGTTAAGGACGCCATGAAATGCTGCTCGGAAATAACTTATATGCCACATCCATCGAAATATTGGAGTTATGTCGATGTATCTGGTGCAGAAGCCAAACACTGAGAATAGAACCGCAAGAATTGGACCAATGAAAACAGCCAACTGAAAAAAGAAAAAGAAAATGGGTTAGTTTACATTCTATTTACGTTTGATAAGATCATCCTATAAAAACCAAATTGTTTGGATGCACTTGAATATATAATGCAAAGACAATCAACAGCAATTTAGTGCAGGTGTTTTTGGTCAAG
Organism: Dasypogon diadema; assembly: GCA_006980735.1. Lineage (NCBI taxonomy): Eukaryota > Metazoa > Arthropoda > Insecta > Diptera > Asilidae > Dasypogon > Dasypogon diadema. The sequence continues at coordinate 1,945 of QYTT01081535.1, forward strand.
AAGCGATGTAAGGATCTTTCTAGGATCAAACAAACTGCATCGGCTTTTTTGCTCCATTCCCCGTCTACTCTTTCATCGGGCAAAGTGTTACCTCATTTTTTTAGAAGGATCCATTAGGTTTTTGTACAGATTCCATCATTAGAAGAAGAGTCCATCTCCGTTCAATCCCTACATCTGCCCATTGGAATGAGGATTTTATCTCTTCGCCCCTAACTCTCCCACAAGTAGTCCAAAGCACGAACCAGATTCAATATCTTGACCTGATAAAGCGAGATTCATCTCCCCAGACTTTCATATCTGAACAGGTCTTGCTCAGTAAATGTACACCTACGATAAGGGAGACCAGACTTCCAGTTTTACTGGAAGCCTTAGTGAAACAAAAACTCTGATTTAGAAAACTTAATGTGTCGATTAAGAACAACCATTATTATTATGAACTAAGCTAGACATTTATTATGGTGTTCAAGTTACTCGTAAACAACTCATAAAAGTGTAATTAATGTAGGAACCCGAATCCCACAGTGTCGCAATATGTGCAAAATTTCACATTGTTCTGAATTCTACGCAAATACATAAATCAAAAAAAGCATAAACATTTTACAGTTTCTTTGAACCTTCAGTAGGTTAGTTACTGTTGTCCGTGTAAAAGGTTATGAGTTCTTCAAAAAAATGTGACGGAGTTCAAAGGAGAAAAACAGAATGATGAAAAAATTATTATGTGATGATGAGACCATGAGCATGGCACCAGTATCACAAGTTCATTAAAAGGGCAAAACCTTCCAAGCAATCAAGATTCTCATTTGTTTTTGAACTGGAACCGGCAAATTCATTCATGTTTTGGACTTTTTGTTCACAAAAATCTTGTTTGTTATGTACAACGATGTTTTATAGGTTTCATAATGTCATTCTTAGGTAACTACCTTTTTTTTTGAAAGAATCTGTATCATTTAAACCATGGCCGATGACTTCATTCAAGAAAAGTATGTTTTTTAAAAAATCCAAGAAAAAATTGTTCAAAACAAATTAAATCAACAGCGTTAGAAATCTCATTTGATTAAAATATGTTGAAAGAGAATTTACATTTAAATGCGTTCAAATTTTTATGGCAAATTTCTCCATGAGCCATGGACAAGAGATTCGATATTAATTCATTGTGACATATGCGAAAGGTTGCAATATGTTGCGATAAGTATTCGGGTTGCATTTAAAAGTTCAAAAAATGTTCAGGAAAAAGTATACTTTTTTGTCTTTCCATTATTGGTACAGAAATTGTGCCATTAAGACTAAAAGCGGTGATTAAAGCGTCAGTGGTGCAATAGATAGCGCAGTCGATCATATTTAATTGACTCATATCCAAATCCTTCTGTCAGCTGTCCCAGGAGTTTCCTTATTTGGAAGTATAGCGTTCAAGGGCTCTATCGAGCTCATAGAAATACTCTTTATGTTCATATAAATCCTGCATTTCGTATATTTTTGGTAGGACCTCTATTTAGACGAATAGAGGCCAGTTTTAAATTCTCATTTCACGAACCATTTTAACATTTGTTGAAACAAGAATTAAGCTCCACACAAAGAAATTTAGCTAGGCTATTAGTTCAGGAATTTTTACAGAGTTTACAGAGAATTATACATATATTGGTAGCGGCCCTACCTCCAAAATGAAATTAGTAGCTCACGAGCTCTCGATTTATTGGTCGTGTATGGTTCTCTAAAAAGCTTGGAATATACAAATTCAGATGTAAACTATTTTAAACCTAAATTTGACACTGGTGATCCAATAGCTCCAGCTACTTTTAGTATTTTGAAAATAATAGAAGGTGATCTTGGTATTAAAGTCACAGGATTCTTCATGAAGACACACCGGAAGACCAAATAGTTAAGGATCGACATGCTAACCCTACAAATTGTTTGACGAAGACGGTTACCGTATATTTTCTAAATTTATATTCCGTTTTACTATGCGCTGGCACATTAAGAAAGTAGCTTTCTTGACGAAAGAAAGAAAAACGACTCAACGCCGAACCCCGTAAAATGGCAAAGTGCGATGAAAAAGGAGGAGATGCTCTTTTTTCAGAAGTATAGGAATTGTAAAATGTAATAATAGAAGGATAGAACACTACTGCAACATTCTGCCACAGACAGCATTGGCTTCTTGAAATTCTTAACGATTTGAAAATTGCTTTATCAACGACTATTATTTTAAGGAAGTTGTTCCACAAAGTAGGATACAAAATCCTTAAATGAGAGCAGATATTGTCCCATTATAGCAGTCGATTTTGTGTCGATGTGCTTTGAAGGATCTGTGCCCCGTGAGAATGGATATCAGCATAACTGCCCTTTTATACGAGAGTACAAAAGATTTCACAGCACGGTATCAGTTAGCAAGTGACCTAAAGCCGATTGATTATCCCCAAAAATTTTGGTCCAAGTACTCGTTGAGAGCCGATTCTAAATGTGTTACTTTGGTCGCCTTGTGTTGTCATTTTGTGAAGAATATTTTTCTTAAATTGCTTTAAGATTCCAGGAGAACTTTTTTGTTTTTCTTTGTTCTACTATACCTTTGCAAAAACCTACATTTCAATCGTTCAATCGTATAAAAACGCTTCATTACAATCTTACAAAATTGCTCCAATCATCAATTTCAATAATTTACTTAAGCTAGAAAAAAAAATCACAGACATTTTAAATGCAAAAAAAAACTACTTACTTTTACGGGTAGTGTTGCTCCGACAAAAAATCCCCAGGCTTGTGCACTCAGTGTCGCCAATATCCCCATCAATAGGAAGTAGTAAAAGCGAAAGTCTTCCGAAAAGTTTCCCGTCAGATAGAAACTAATGCCAATATATAAGCACACACACATCGTCTGGAAAGGAAATTAAGCTTACGTGAGGAAATGCGGCAAAAAACGTACTACAGGTGCAAAATCCAAAAATAGAAATCAAACTCGTTTGGCTATTAAATTGTACAGATACGTTGCAGTGAGGCTACTGTAAATCGCGTGACCAGAAAAGCGATAGTATTCGATTCATAAACTTCTGTAGGTCAATGCCTCACCGTGCAGAATTTTAAAAAGATCCAGATATGTGGTTGTTGTGAAATGAATAGCCAATTAAGTACTGTTTACAAGTAGATAGAATATAGTCGCGTGTCTTACCTGAAAAGGTATCTCAAACGAGATCACAGATAAAAAGTACGGACCCAGTTTGTACCATCGATTAAAATGTTCTCTTCTTAGTATGCTCATCTCGAGTGGAACTGCAAATAGATGGGAAATTTTTAACTTATGCTGCACTTAATATATCAGACCACAGTTAACTGGACCAAGTGTTGCAAAAATTTCAAAATGCCGGTTATGCGCGCGCGTGCACATAACGCACCGGATCCACATGGTATTGACGTAATTTACCGAGTGCTATTTGGTGCCAATGCACTTTCACTTGGTCCAGCCTTTACGAAATTTAAAGGTTACATTCACTTACATGAGAGCACCACAGCCATTTTTCCGGTGTAAACAATTAACAGGATTGTTCCATAGAGGTAGACGTAGTTACCCAGTACAGTTGTAGCCGTCGGACCTACATTCAAATACAGATAGCCGAAGATGACACCGATAATAACGTGAGATAAAACTCGGGCACTTAAGATGAACTGAAAAGAAAAACAGAAGGTTCAATGTACTATGGAATTATTTTAATTGAATTACGTTTTATAGAATATGTCCACTTCCATCACTATGAGAACAACATAGATGTTTTTTTTTACAATTCGTGTGCGTACTATTTAAGATTTTAACCTTAAGACGCCAACCGTTGGCAGTTGTTTTGATTACTCTTCAAACTTCCAGACTAGATTTTTTCATCACTAAATAAATATGATAAAGCTTCACAGACACATGCTGTTTATTTGATTATTTTTTTGCACGACAATTGAAATTAATTTGATAATTTCTGCAACCAACGCCTTGAGATAGAAAACAAAAAATATTTGTCCTATTAACCGTTGTGTTTATATGATTAAAAAAATTACTGATAATTTTAAAACTGATTTACATTCATCAAGAGGTAAAATTTACTTGTCACAATAATTAAAAAGAAAAAAAAACCTAATTGGAAAATTTCTGGTTATATAATCGCACAGATTGTTGGACAAAATTCTGGTTAATAAATAAATGCAATAACTGAAAATTTCATCATTTAGTTTGTGCAATGGTTTTTTGTCCAATATGGCTTGATTAATCGGTTTTATGTTATGACTTTTAGCTCCTTGATTGAGGGAAATATACTTTATCCTAAAAGGGGCTTTTTGGAGCTATACACACGTGTTCGAGGCAATATTGCACAATGGTACGAGATTGTGCCATTGGATTTCGAAATCCCCGGCTGGCATAAAAATCTTCCGGTCCATGCATCTAGCCTCTACTTGATTGTCCAGTGCAATGAATATTTTACCTACTTGCACCTGATCCTACCTTATTATTATTTTTATTAAAGATATTCGAGGGATACCGAATCAGACCACTTCACACGGGTCCCTTTTCGTCCCTCTGCCAAGAACCTTCTCAACCAGTTCCCGTCGGGAAATTTCCCGGCAGAATCCTGACTTCGACGCCCCATGTCAATTCGAGCATTTGTTTGTAGGTTAACTGTCCCATGCTAACTGATAGGGCTGCTGGTCACAGCCAACCTTCAACTTGTCAAAGCCAGTCATTCGCACACAATGTGCTCCGCCTTCTCTCCGGACGCAGTCTGCACGTATCATCCATCAGGATCCCCATCCTTTTGAGGTGAACAAAAGGTGAAGTAGAAAATTCAAGTATGGATTGTCTCATCTACTTTGTAACCCCCCCAAAAAAAAAACAATTACATAGAAAAATATACTACAGAAACTGTTGAAAATGTCATCCTAGTTAATCACGGCACTTCGCGGCATCTTTCAAAAGGTAATTGGACACATTTGTGCCAGGTTGTAGGCGTTAAATTGTTCAATTGATGGCGCTGGAGTAAGCATTAATTTTGTTCGAATCTTTTTCTTAGTTTCCACGGTGAACGCCGTTTAAAAATAATCAAAGATACGTTTGGCCGTTTTCTTTTTACGCACGGACAAATCTGAAAATCTGTTTCGAATAGTAGTTCGGACCACTTTTGTGAAAGATTCATTGCTGTGGTTTATGCGCAAAGTGCTGGTCCTTTTTTGCTATTAATGATATGCATACCACGTTTTGATAACAACTAGACAAACACATCACTTTCCATGTCAAAGGAAATTTTCATCTGCAATCTAAGCGTAACAATCCCAAAGCTAAAAAATGAATATTTCCTATTAAGTTTCTTATCACATAGTAACATTTTTCTATATGAAATGAAACTAGAAAATTCTTTTACCTTGAACTTTACGTCTGCTCTAAAATATTGAAAATATTTTCTTGTTATCAAAACAAAATGACGCTTGTACAATGCGTCTATAGTTTCATGATCTGTTCGAATTTTGATATAAAATCCCTCGAATCTTCTGAAGTTATAATCTCTACATGTAGAGCTTGAGATTGTTTTTTATACGTAGCATGCACATAGCTCATGTTTTTCAGACCAGATTTTTAATCCTATGTACGCACACTTCGGACCTGATGTGATAAAAATTGGTCAAGGCCCTTCCCTTCTTTTGAGTCTAGTAACAAGTTGGGTATTTTTTTTTTAATATTAAGTACTATTGAAGAATATGTAATCTTTAGCACTTTTGTCAATAAACTATTATTGTTATTGTTATTTTTGTTTGAATTTAAATCGCGCACAGACAATTTTTTTCACAACTACGCCAGAACATAAGATCTCCGGGACCAAAGGTCATTGCTAGTATGAGAGTTATACGAAAATGAATTATTGAGCGTCGATGGTTCAGTGGATAAGTCATTATGACTCGAATTAGAATACCACCACTGCCTACCAGTGATCGAGATTACTCTGCTGCCATTGGGATTGCACCAATTTTGTGGTTTGAAATCCACCTTAATGAATAAGTCCAGTTGTCTCTCGGAGTTAACACCCGTAAACCCGGATCCAATCTAGCAAATTCAGATAAAGATTGATGCTTTCGGGGTAGCATCTGAGAACGAAGAATAGTGATGCGTGTCAAGGAGGGAATAGCTAATCTTCTTCATTTATAGAACCAATGAATTATGGCTGAAAAGAGCACTGGGGGTCGATAATTATGATCCAGAAATGCATTGCAATGATAATGATGCAATGAATCTAATCCCGTGCAATTACTATCCAACTGTCCTAAACATATCTTATCTAAAAATCACCAAAAATTTAAGGCAACCGAAATTTTGTATGGATCGTAAACTATTTACGACAAACCAAGAAATTCAAGAATAATGATTTTTTGGTTTATTATTCGATCGATTATCGATTGCATGATATAATTTGATGAAATCGAAAACAGACAACAACAAAATGTATCTGTAGAGATGTTTTTCAATCCAAATTTTTTTAGGTCAAATACTGACTAATATTTCGCTAAAAGTAATAAATCCCTTAGACTTACTGCAAGTTTACAGCAACACGTGGCAAAAAGTAGATCTACCCAACCTTTTATACCTAAAGATCTGCGTGCTTTCACAATTCGAAAGAGATTATTATAATTGATAACAAACTTATATTTTAGACAGCAGTAGGTAGGACCTGTCTATACCTTAATTTTACCTAACTTAAGATACTTCTCTGCAAAATTTTTCATTGCCCCAAATCTATGTAAGTACACAAAAAAAAAATACCAACTTCACGTGCTAATAATTACATTGCCCTAATTTAAACTAACATCAATCATTCTTCGCAACATAAATCAACATTGCACAGATTTTAAGTTACTCTCATGAATCGTGAAACCAGTTTTTACATTATGAACCACATTAACCTCAATTTTTTCCAAACGGCTACCCGCCAATACACCATGCCGGCAATTTATGCTACTCCTATACCGGAATCAAGTTCGTAACAGTTCACAATGTAATGCCAAAACCGTAACCGTATAGTGTACTTGGTCGGTGTGACGATTGACCCACAAATTTTTGTTTAAGACTTAATTTAACTAAGAGATACTTACGTAACTTCTCCTTGAACATGTAAAATTGCGTCTTAGTAGTAAAATGTATTGCATCCAAATGGAGGCAGCTTCTATCATGCTTTCTTTTGAAACATTTTTAGGATTTTCTCTGCCCTTTTCTATAAGTCCAGTCAGACTTCTTCCACTACATTTAATGCTTGAGTAATCGATTACTGTTTTTGAACCCTTCTTTTTTAAAACGGGAACTTCTATTGAACCTGTAATATATAAAAAAAAAAGATAATAGAAGACAAACAAAATAAAAGTCTTGGTTTTACTTAAAAATCGGACTAGTGTTTCAAAAACCCAAATTCAGAGAAAATTCATGACGAAAGCTTCTGTGTTTTTCTTCACCAAATATTTTCATAGAAAAAAATTCCACTGTTGCAGCCTAGTGAAAAGTAATAAATTCCGTATAGAATTATTAAGGTGTGACGAAATGTAACAACTGTGCGGAATATATCGAATAATAAATCCTCTGTGTCAAACTATATCCAATTTCCAGGGCTGTACTAAACAAGAGATAACTCAGAGGAATCGAAATAACTTTTATACATAGCAATGCCAACAATTTTGCCTGCATTTAATACCAACCTACTTTTAACCAACCAATACATTAAAGAGCAAGAGTACAAAAATGGAACCTTGAGGTACGCCGGCAGATAATTTTTTAAAAACTTTAACAAAAGCACAAAGCATACTTATAAACCAGTAATCGCTGATATCTTATCTGACGGAGTAAGTTTATAGTAAAAATATGTCAGGACATAAGAAACGTAAGGAACTTGATAAATCTCGATGGTATCCTATCATAACCAACTGCAGTTCATTTAATGACTTGCATTGTTGTTGAAGCTTTAGTTGTGTCAACGCAACGAAAGATAACCACAACTAGAAATAGAAATTTAGTAAATTGGTTTCTATGTCACATTTAGCTTATAATTGCCAACAGCAAGCTTCTATTTTAGCTTGAAATGGAAGTTTGACCTCTCGGCAGCTCGAAATTTAGTAATGATTAGACTTCGAATCCTTACTGCCTTGTGACAAATAAAATTAAGAAGAACCTCACAGGCCACTTTTGGCTTTTATCGAATCATTTTGTCACGAAAATATTACTATTATTATCTTTTTTGACTACCTCTTCAAGGGTACCACACCCTTGTGGTCCTTCTTAGCATTCGATGATATTAATAATTTTATTCTTTTTTTATACATTTAGTATTAAATTTTAAATAGTATTCTTTGACCTATTCATTAACTTGCCAACCACATTAGATGATATTCCACTTTGCTAAGGTATCACTACAATCTTGTGCACTCAGAAGATTATTTGTTTCTTTATCAGTTCGTTTTTCTTTAAACTGTAATCAATCATAAGCTGTGTTAAAACAGAAAATAAGTCTACATTAGTTAAATTTTAAAACAACTTTAGCGGCTTCATTCCTTCAGCAACACCTTCACTGTCAGGATTAGTTGCAAGTGTTTGCGCATAAAATAATTGGTTGCAGCTATTGAAGGTATGCAAATATCGCAATCAAGGTGATGCATTAATTTTTTTAGGATATCTTCTAAGCTCAGGGAACAATCCTATGATGCACACAGCACGCTCGGCCACCGGCGTGGGTACTCAATTTATCATGAATTAATGCCTAGAGCCAGAGCTTGCTACAAATTATGCATCTATATACATAGGCCTTAACTATTTTTTACCCACTGTATGTTCTTAAATAGTAAGCCTCTGATCGGGTGGCGGTTTGGAGTAGTCGTCAACTGCAATTACGTCATGTTAATGACATTGAAATAGCATTAGTTAGTTCTGTTGAATTTCATTGATTGAATTTTCAATGGTTTACGATTTTGCTGAGAGCAATTATTCACAGAGAGCACATTAGCAACGCTTCCAATCAACTATGAAAATCGTAGATATTGAATAGGTTTGACATATTGTACGTGAAATTTGGGACATTTTGCGTATTGAGCGTATCTTAAAAGCGAAGGTGTGGTAAGGCCCCTTTAAAACACTTGGTATAGGTATTTATCACTACTCTAAACTCCCAAGGATATACCAGACTGTCTTTTAATTTGATGACGACATAGTGAAAGAATGATTTTTATAAATGTACATTTTGCCAAAATGTAGTAATGAACATTTTGAACCAGACAAAGTGTGCTATGATAAATCTTTTTCGCATCTTGCCACATGACTACAATGATTTCATCACAGCACAAAAAATGTTTGTGGCAATCAAAAGTGCCCACCTGAAGAAAAGTATGCGTATGACATAAGAGAGCTCAGAGCAATTCCGTGCAATATTTCCCAAAAAAAATGCTGCTATCTACATCTAATTGTAATTACACCCAATTTCTACGCAATTTAATTAAACTTAAGAAATTGATTGCAAACGCAATTTTACCATTGATTCCCATTCTCCATAGTTAGCGCTTTTTATCAAAACTTATTTAATTGGAAACAGAAAATTTATTCCTCATTTAAAAAGCCTCCTACGGACAATATATTTCGAATTTGCGCGCATGCAACAATAACCACAATTTTAATACCTGTGAACGCGAAGATGAGCAGACTTTTAATCCATAATTTCTTTGCAATCTCCAGATAATATTTGACTTGTGTTCGCTTTGTTTTTAGGTTACTATTAAGCGCAAAACCAGTTTTTGCTGACTGACGACGGTAGTTCGCGGATTCCACATGTGATGCCTCATAATGACCTAGTGCAGCATGTTTTATTAATTTCTGCTGATATAATTTTCACTTTCACACAACTACGTATTTATTAACTTTTCCTCACCTTTTGTGAATAGAAAGAGTTTTGTACATTATGATATTATGTAAGGCGTATATCTTTGAGAAAATCATTTTAATTTTACATATTATATAGTTCTCATAGTTTAACAAGAATCTCATATAGAGGATACGGGAAAGAGAGCGAACAAGGGATTTTATATTCTTACTAGTAAACGATATAAATTCGTTTTCAATAGTCTAGCAATGAGTTGATTCTAAACAGGATCTAATTAAGCTAAAATAGGATTTAATTAAGAGAAGGTTAATTGAATTTTTAGGTGTTGAAATTTCCTATATGGAAAATTTCTTTCATACCTACTTCAAAACTTTTCGCTTTTTATCAGGTGAATTTTATGCAGCTATTGCAAGTGGAAACACTAGTGAAACACTAGTTTATTTTTAAATTTGCCTTTGAAAATCTTTAACTCGATGAAATTTACAATTTAATTTTTTTCGTTGTTAACCTATTCATTTGTCTCCACTTTTGTCGGTTCCGAAACCTTTCACCAATTAATAATGGACGTGTCTAACTTCTTCCCTTTTCAATTCGAAGCGCAAATGTACAGTGGATTGTGCTCCCACGAACCGACCGCTACTCACTACATCGCTTTTGCCTGGGTTCGGAGAAATCAGCCTTCTTATTTGTTCGACTAATATTTTTAGAGTGAAGGTTTTTCCTTGTCCCAGCGCCATCTATCATGAAGCCTAACAAAGGATCATAATTTGATGCCCCGTTCAATAAATTTTAAGATGTATTTTTTAAATAGCTCTGCCTACCTCAATTGAGCGAAGGCACAGCTATTTCAAACTGGTTTTCCAGCATGCCTATCTCAATTGGCTCATTTTCGACATCTATTGTGATTTTATAGTTATTATCAAAAACGGATGTAGTTGACAGATGGAGGACGTCATTGTCTACTTCCTTCTTAGGAAGGTCTTATTATTATTTAATTAATCTTAGGAATGTTCAAGTGATTTCAGAAATACAGGATAGACTTCAACCTAAACGGAATCTCTCAGATTCTATAAAAGATACTTATAGTATAGAATTTAAATGTGTGCCAATACAAAATATTTACATATAAATTGCCATAAGTATTTGAACTCTTCTCTTAATATTATCCAAAAAAAAAACACTAACAAAGCAATTGTATTGAATGAACTCACTTCGTATATTTGCAAACTTTGACCCTCTTCTATTAAGTATTTGCGCTGTTCACAATAATTCCGGTTCAATATCAATATTCAATACAGCAAAATGTATGTATCTTTCAAAGGGCATGGATGGAGTCAATCATGTAAATTTCTATGCTAATTTCCTTTCTGTGCTGGAAAATCCCGATTATTAAATAAAATAAATACTCAACATTAAAGACCAAAAGTTATAAGGGCTTTGACTTTTTTAATTTGTCTGCTACTTGGGATTGAGCTTTTATTTAAATTGCGTGACAACACCATAAATTTCTCGATCAGATTCACAAATATGACATCATTCCAAAAACTTTACATAATACCTTACAGCCTCATAGGTTTCCGCTTTATATACATAATCGAATCCCGTTGAACACTTTATTTCAAACAGAATATGTTACATAATTTTTTTCTGTTGATTGGCATGCAATTTTCACTTTTCCAGATTCGATTTTCTGATATCTTTGTGGTATTTTCTGTGATAATATTTGGACCTAATCAAATGTAATTCTTTCAGTCCCGGCATTTTCTGCATGCACAGATTATACACGATTTAAAAATTCATTCGTGCATAGTCCAAATACATGAAATTTGCATTCATTCCCTATAATATTTCCGTCATCACAAAACCGAAATCGTCATATCGTGAATGTTGTAATAGGTAAAATATTAAAATTGAAATTGAAACCAGTTTCGTTCCGTATAAATGAAAGCCTCTACTTTATTCTGAATTGTATTAGGTCAGTAGGATCAGCACACATTGTGCGCAGTCTAAAAGGTTGGTATTTTTCGATACCTGTTGTTTTCTATCAATTATGTTCACCTTTAACATTTAACAGTTAAGTTAAATAATTGAGCTATTACTTCTAAGTCAATTACTTTTGAAACTTAATAATAAGAAAATTGCCAGTGGATTAGTTGGTATTACGATTTAAGCAAGAACATAATTGCGGAATTGCAAAATAATTTGTTAAACGTGAAGGGTATAAGATACTTTGGCACTTGAAGAAAATTTGAAGAAAATTACAAGTATTTACGGTAATTCTTACCCTACCTTTTCCAAAGTTTTCCATATTGCAAACGTTCCATATCCGCAGGAGGAGAATTTCACAATCGAAGAAATTGAACAAAATACAAACGTTCGCTTATCAAGGTGATAAAACGTGGAAACACCAAATCAAAACATCTCAATAATTACAAGAAGCAAAGCCAACAATCTGTACTGGAATTAACAGTTCAATGGACGAACGATGAAAAGAAATATGATCGTAACGACGACGCAGACGGAATACAAATCTGATACGGTCATTAAACGCGACATTGATCCGATTAAAACAAGAAGCATTCACGGCATGGAATGCTAAGCTACCAAAATTAAAAAATCGTAGTATAAAAAGCTTTTATAAAAGCTTGTATACAAGTCGCATTCGTGTAGAAAATGGGATCATCGAGGAGACTGTCAATAGCTGCCAAGTGTTCAATATACTTTCCGCAAAATTAATTAAACATAATCACAGTATGTCAAGTGTTTCACTTTTTCCACGTGAATCTTAGAATCTTATTATGCAGCGTGATAGAAGGGACATCAGAACAATCAATACCGGATCCAGTGATTATCGTATGGTTTGACTTATCCGTGTTCAAGTTGAGTTTGACCACCAATAAATTTGGCGCAAATCGTCGTTTAGTCTGCAGACACAATCTTTGACCAAGCTAATTGGTCATCATCAGCATATTATATATGTATAGAGGAGTTTTAAACAATGTCAGGAAGTTTCGTTAATATGCATACTGAGAGCTCTGTATACCTCATCAAAGATCGCGCATTAGAAACAGAACCCATTAGAAAGGTAATCAACCACCGATATGGATGCAGACGAAGAAGCTTCATATGTTACACTAAAATACGTATCAGGATTATCAGTATCCAGTTCACACTGCAACCCCGTCCAATATCAATAGTTTTCCTGAAGTATTCTCCTTTGGCTGCCTTAACCTTAGTGGTAACCAGTAACCTCCTATAAACACAGTGCGATCAGATGCATCTCTAAATCTTGGGTACATATATGCGGTACAAAACTTATTTTTCTTCAATTAAGATCCGTATTTCAGGCGAAAACCAAGGTTTTACATTTGTCCTTGATTTCGAGAGAGCGAACTTATCGAGGAATTCCTTGTCATGGTGAAGGAGAAACTTTCTCAGTGAAGCTAGGAAAGTGATAGATATCATTCCCGAGGAACCCTGAAACATCTTGAGGGGAGATCCACACATGCATATTTCAATAGTCATAATAGAATCACACATATGGAAAAATGGACCGAATGTTACAAATGAAATATTCCTCAGATAAGAAGCGATAAAAGTAAAGGGACCAGAAGTATCGATACCTGATACTTTCCTTAAATCAATAAATCTAACGTTAATTCAACTTGAAACCATGTCTGGGTCACCAGACAGTTAAAACGTATTGTATTGTAATCTCCAGCGTGGAATGAGGTTACGACAATTACCTTCTATAAATTATTTGAATATAGTAACAAAACAATGATTCCTGTTAAATATTCAATCACCATAATTCGGGCATTTCAGGAACAAATGGCTTAAAAGGTTACTCAATTTACCCCGACTGACCTGAAACAGTGATCTTTCAAGAAATCTCTGATGCCCTTGAATTTTCGAAATTTCTAACATTCAGAAGCTTCCGTAAGAATTTCAAATGCATATTATGAAATCTAAATCTTAATTTGCATAAACCACCTTACTTACCTTGAATATTACTTATAAGCTGGTTAACTTTGCTGAGTTGATGTAGGTCAGAGTCTTCATAATACTTCTTAGTGGCAGCATTAATTAATTTGCTCAGATCTCTGTCATGTTCACCAACAGCAACCTCCATTACTATGGGGAATACACATAAAATTAACAATTCATCTTTTAATAATATTTCAGTTTAGCTTACAGTAATCTGCGGGATTGTGATAACTGGGACAGTGCAACTCAAGATCTCCAAGGAAAGGCACTAACTCTCTAACCGGTCCTTGATAGATACAATTGCCCTCAGCTACTGCATAAAGCTTATCGAACATTTCAAAGAGCAATGCACTTGGCTGATGAATAGTGCAGACTACAGTGTGTCCTTGGAGCGCTAGACGCTTCAGCAGAGATACGCATTGTATGCATGACGAACTGTCCAAGCCCCTTTAAGAAAATGGAAAAAATCAATGAAATAATTTCTTGTCTGCTTCGGATATCTGCGAATTCAATGTCAAGCTGAATAATTTCTATTGTTGCTAAAGTTATCTGAGTTGAAGGCAATTAGAAATCATTACCGCGATCGTAAAGGTCGACTTGTATAGTGTGAAAAATAATCACATTATTGCATTGTTATCAGTAGTACGTTTGATGCGATAATGTATATATGGGCGCTTTTGACAGTACAGCCTTCTAGCTCAAGGTGCTGATGGAAAGAACTGTGAACGGGAAATTTCCTTTGCCTTCGTTTAACTCTCGATATAAACAGCAACCTTACCCTTATCACTGTCTAAAAATTCTTAGCTCATGTTTTCATAAAATAATAAAGGCACAAATATAACACGAATATAAAATTGACCCTGATGTCTGACTCAATAAAGATTAGCTCTTGTTTCCTTACTACGTCAACTTTAATGCTGATTGCAATTTTTGCAAAAGAAGTAGTAGGCATTCTTTCACAAATTTCCGATTATTGTGTACAATTTGTTTATACTTTTGCAGGTTATTAATTTATAGCGACACTTAATTCAGTCAAAACAAATATTTTGAAAATAGTAAGAAATGACGCAGTTAACTACTCTTAAAGTGCACTTTTGGAATATGTGAAATTAATAAGTGATAATAACGTCTATAACTTCACAAAATTACTAAAAACTCTTATACTCCACTTGAGATATCAATTTTGTACCATTTCGACACTAACTTTCTTTGAAAAAAACCCTCCAATGAATAGAAGTGTAATCTAAAGATAAAGATACGTGCATGCGAATAATACGTACTATACTTCCTGCGTCGTTCGTAATCTGAACAATTAACTAAAGATATGCGAAACTACTTTGCTGTTCAGAAGGCTTGTCATTGCTGTTAACAGCGATAGCTTAACAAATTTATAAAACCTGATAGGCTTAGATAGCTGACTCAGGGGTCTAGATTCTACGCTCTAGAGTGAACAACCACAGAAAACTTAAGGTTTTCCTGGAACTCCAACAAGAACGTCTCACCTGATATTTTGAAACGCGCGCTACACATAAAATTATCATGGGAAATTTCTATTGCATTTGTTAAGTTGGGCTTTTATTTAACATGTTACGTGCCGTGGGGATAACCGGTGAGGTCCATTTAAAAGCTCTCTCTCTGGACTAATGCATTTTAATATGTAATTCTCTCACAAAAGCTTTTATGCTAATTGTGTCCGACAACGTGTTAAAAGTGACTTGGATATCGAGGCAAATGACTCAACTTATTACTGCGGTAAGAAGAAGAACTCCGGTAAGAGTGCAAATGTTACAATTCCGATTTGTCTAAATGTATTAAGACTGTAATCATCATCAGACTTCCACGCAACTCTGAAGGATTCAAATGGGACTTATGAAACTTCCCGTAAACTAACTCCATTTCTTTAAAACGTTGTAAAACGTAATGCGAGTAACTTTTGCAAATAATAATTGCATGTATAAAATTTGTATAATCACAATACTTTATCAATACTTACGTTGTAGGCTCATCCAAATACAATACTGGTGGGTTACTTATCAATTCCAATGCAATTGCTAAGCGTTTCTTTTGCCCACCAGATAATCGGTAAGCGTATAAAGTGTAACGATCATTCAATCCAAGTAGTATTAAAATTTTTTTAATCTGTAAAAAATAGATTAAATTTAGCAAATACATATTACTTTGTATGAAAATGAAACCGAAGACAAAAAATCAAATTTCTCAGGAGGTTGAACTATGTTTTAGAAATTGTAATAACTAAATGAAGATTTTTAATGCAGATCAAGCAAGTAGTCTTCAGTTCAACCACTCCGAATATTTAATAAAGTTATACACTCTTCTCAAAAACGTAACAATACAGCTATCGGAAATAATAGTACTATAAGCTCACAATAACTGGAAACTAACAGTATATTGATATTATTAAAGAACAAAGATGTATTGTGAATGTTCCTATACGTTCTAAATTCTTACTAGGTTCATCCACCTCAACTATAGAACAATGTTGTTTTCAGTGACGAGTCCTCCGTTTGGGTTGAGAATATAGGTTCATACGAACCTTGTCGACTGCCGGCAGCCAACTTGTTCAACACCCTTAAAAATTCACTTCTGGGGGCGGTTTAAGAGTAATCCGTCCGCTAAAACTAAGTTTAGAGGGATAATTGAACATAGAGCCTTTCAAGAAGGCATAGAAGCTACTTTTGCACAAATTGGAAAAATGAACATAATATTCGATTAGCCATCCCAATCATCCGGCGCTAATTCTATCTAACAAGCGATTTGGAGGTTCACTGCCGATCGTCTGGCTCAACGAAAATTTGCAACAGATATGTTAAATAATTATCGACAACCATGAAGACTAGGCGACATATTAAGTGCATGTCAGTCTATATCATAAAGTAATTACACCAATATATTTTGTTTCTTTTTTAACATAAAATGTTAAAAAGTTATGCCGATCAACTTTTCTCCAGACAGACTGTAGTTCTTGCGAAACTTGAGACTAGAGGCTTATGTCACAAAAAACTTTACACAACTTTTCACTTTTTGCATTTTTCGTGCAAATGCTGTGTTAACTCAGAAAATTTTTTTCATTTTGATTGTCACAAATGTAAAATAAGGAGTTTCAGATCATTTATTTATAATTATATATTGACACAGTGATTAAGAACAAACCACCTAAAAACGAAACCTGTACTGTAAAATTAAATGGACAAATATAAATAGTAAAAGTTACTTGGGCCGGTTAACCTTCTTTTCGCACTAAAAACATATGTATAAAACCTCATTACGTTCATTTTTTTCTCAAATGACATGTATAACTCATTTCGCTTGTTTATTCAGATGTTTTTAATTCAAGCAACAAACAAATTATGTGGCACTGTTGTTTAGTAATATGAAAAAAACATTTCAATAACAGACGTAAAAACCTTTCGGAGTTCTACCATGTACCTTTTTAAAAAATTTGATTCTTATGCATCAAACTCCTCTTCCTTTCCATTAAATGTGCAATTAATGAAAAATTCATATTACATCTAATTGGAAATATTTACCAAATTCAA
>QYTT01081537.1:1958-15452 GCA_006980735.1 Dasypogon diadema
TGTGATTCTAATAGGGAATTTTTCAAATTCTTAACCACAAGGTTGATAATGTAACTGGGAGGAAGTTATACGTATCTTAAGTAAAGAATACGACAAATACCTTTCGGATTCGGAGATTTTAAGTAGATTGAATAATAATTGGTAACCTGAAGGCGATGCAACCGGTAAAATAGTCGAAGGGAACATTTTTTCTAAACTACATTGATTGATGAGTAGTAGATACGTTACTACTGATTATTAATGAACGTTGTATTTAAAAATTTATATTTCTATACAGTATGCCACTTTCATCTTCCTATGTATAAATCAGATTTTCTGTTTATACTGTTTCTTTCAGCCTATTCGTCTATTTGCCCGTCTGTAATTATTTTTCACAAATGCACTCTAGTTTGATGAAGATTAAAAAAATGAATAAAAAAATTAAGAATGGCGGAGGTAGGACCTCATTTTGAAATTCCCAGCCGATGGTGGAAGTTTCGCATAGGGGAAGATATTTTAAATTTTTTTTTTTTTGTAGAAATGACAGTGGTGTAAAAAAAAGCTCTAAAATTTTGAGTTTTAAAAATTAGTAAAAAATGTACGCGACATCCAATTAAAAAACCCTTTGCTACATCATAGATTATATAATGAATAGTAATATTTTGTATGAATTTCATCAAAATCGGTTGAGTAGATCTCGAGATATTTTGTCCACTACTTTGAAAAAGTTGTTTCAAGAAAAACGCAAAAATTCGAGGAAAGAAGCTATAATTGACCAATTATGTTATACCCTGGTCGTAGGGAAGAAAAGAAAATAATGCGTTTGTAATTAATTGTTCGCGGGTTCTTATTCTTACATATTCGTAGCTGACCTTCAAATCTCCAGGCAGTCGTACAACCGGTCGACGCACGACGCACCCTTTAGCTTTAATTTGCCATCTCGTGAATATTCCGTTGACCTGTAGTAAATCCTGTCAGCCATTTTGAATCTCCAAAATTTGACTCCAGATTCGAAATCAGCGACCTCCAAAAACCCATATGGACCTATTTTCGAGAAACTCTTGAAAAAGTTAACAAATCGCAAACATTTCTGAACAAAATTTACATTTCCGGCTTTAAAAAATAAAACTTTCATGTGGCAGCCCTCTGAAAAAGTTGGACGATTTGATTAATTTTCCACCAGGATATTAAGATTGTACTTTAGTACTTTAGTGTCGAATTTTATCCATCTACTTCGAAGCGTCCTCGTTTTACAAGGAAAATAACGATTTTTTATTTGACACAGCTGAAGGTTTCACATGGCAACCCTATGAAAGAGTTGTCCAAATTGGCCCATATTTACAAACTTGATCTTTCATTTTTAATAAAGTATCTGTGTACCAAATTTCAAATCTCTAGCTAAGGGCGTTCTTGACATAACTCGCGAACAGACAGATAGACACACAAACAGACGGGCAGACAGATGGAGGTCAGAAGGAGGTCAGCCTATCATAAACTTTCGCCTACAAGAATTGGTAGCATAATTAAAAACCCGTTAGCATACTAATGCAACTTGGATGCATTGAATCATGTTGAGATGTATACTCGTAAAGACTATTTTCACATCGCTATGTCAATGTTATCTTACTCCACCCGTTTTTCTCAAATCTGCACTAACTGCATGAGATTAATTCATCTACATATTATACAGGCTTTTTGGACCAATTCTCAATGCTTACTATTATCTATTTAAAAGAAATGGCAAAAATGCTGGCAGAACAAATTCTCGTTCCAAATTTCTTGGTTACAACGTCGGCTAATGTTCCCGGGATAAGGGTAGATGCTGGTTTAATAAAACCCCATCTTCCGTTAATGATAATTCACCGATTTATCCGGGGATGTGTAAGAAAGGAAATCTTTTGAAATTTTGCCAAAAATTAACTTTCCCTCTACCAAAGAGTTCCGTTCTGTCTAGCATGAGTTAAACTTTCATTCATTTTTATGAAAATTTTTGAAGAGGAAACTGTTCTCATCAGTATCTCTCTTAAAGAAAGTTCTCCGCCATTTTCCTGGCAATGATAATGATGCTGGGCTAGACGGGCGGGGCAGGGAGAATATAATTATTAGCAAAATGTAATGACTGCCTGCAGAACTTTTATTGATTTCAATCAATTTGATGATTACCTCGTTACGTAAGTAATTAAAACTTTCGACTATACGCTTAAGAGCTCGCATAAAATTAATTTAACCCTTGTTAATCCCAGAAATGCATTCGAATAGAGAGGGCTTCATGTAATTGGAATTTGAGCAAAGGGATGTGGATTAAAGCAGAATATTAGCTCTCATAACTGAATTGAAAGGGACTCGTTTTGCTGAGGTATTGACTTTTCGAGACTTTACTGACATTTCGGTGCACTCTGGATATTTGAAACGATGCTAAAGACAAGAAAAGAAGCTATAATTGATTTAGACAAATTATGTTATACCCGAAATGTAGGGAAGAAAAGAAAGTAATAAATGTGTAGTAAATTGTCCGCGATTATTTATTCTTACATATTTGTAGCTGACCTTCAAATATGCAGGCTATCCTACTATCCGCAACCTGTGGACGCACCTTTAGCCGCTGCACTAATGGCGAGGAAGAAGCTTTGAAAAATACTTGCATATAATTATAAATAAATAAATGAAGATATTTTGTACGTTTAACACGTTAAATGCCACGCCGGTCCCTGGGGACCGGTACTTCAAAGCTCTCTCCGGTCAAATGCATTTTACCAAGCAATTTTCTCACGAAAGCTTTTATGCTAATTTGAGCAGTCAACGTGTTAACGCATTCGCTGCCAACTACGAATATACTCCTGAGCCTTTAAGCTCTCTCTTACGAAATGTATTTTTACATATATTTGCCTCACGAAAGCTTTAGAGTAGAGAATAGAGAAACGAATATTGTATGAAAATACTGGAGGCTTAACGGTGCAAAGGTTTTACCCATTTGCGAAGCTGATTTCGTAAATTTAACGAAGTAAATTTCAGAGGGTTCTAGAACTATCGTGTGAACAGACAGAAGCACTGTTATCAAACCACTTTTTATTCTGCATTAATGGATATCGACGGTTGAAAGGTAAAATAGGTTAATACCATGTTTTCATTGCATCGAAATTACGTAATTTTAGCATTCTTTCCAAAATCACATTCAAAATTACGTGATTTCCCACATATTGAAGTATGTAATTTCAAAATCACTTAGTTTCGACGTAATTCTTACAAAATTACTTACAAAATTACGTAATTTACCACGAACACTTTCCTAATTTAGCGAAATATACCACAACAAATTAACAGGATATTGCCAGATGTTGATACCTCAACACTGTCCTGTAATTCCGCCCAATTCAATTTGCCTTTTCCATTCCTGGTTTCAGGATATTTTGGAACCACAAATAGGGTCGGGTAGGTCTGCAAGAGTAGCTGTTTTGGTGAGGAGCAATTGAAAATCAAGGTTGACTGCTTGCTCCGAGAGGCAGGACTAGAATTCGTTTGCTTAGAGTTGGATGACGGGCATAACAATAAATGTTTGTTATCTGCAGTGTATACTGCCCTTCTAATGTTTTCAATATAGAAAATTTCTTGGAATTCGCCAATACTTCTACAGACCTTTCTCATAGATATGAGGATGCAATTCTCAGCGGCGATAGTGCTTCGCCAGTCTAATATTACATATACATTCAATTTTATGCAGCAATCCCTCCATCTCAGCTCATTGAGAGCAGCCTACCTATTTTAATATGTCTAATCCTTCAATGTTCGATTTTCTTGTTGTTTCCAATACTGAAGCAGTTTTATTTGAATCCCAACTGAGCCTACCTTTGATCTCGACTTTCTTTTTATGTCCTACAAATTTGGTAACGTTCGCCCTCAGAAGGGAAAAGTCATCGCCCTTTAGAAACTATAATAATGTCAATCTCGTGGAATTACACGAAGAATGCGCTGTTCTTTCTTGGTCACCTATGCTTGTGTAGATGACCAAGTTCTCCTAATAAATTCTCGAATTATTTACCTACATGATAAATATGCTCCAATACAAACTCGAACTTATAATCCAAATAGATGCCCCTCGTTTTCAAATATAATCAGAGATATGATATATTGATATCTGAACGAAAACTTTTATATAGGAGTTATATATGGCACAAAACCTTCGAAAATCGTGTTGCTTACAAATGGATAAGGAATTTAACAACAGGCACTACATGCACTATAGAGCCCGATGCGTCAAACCGACATTTTACTTCATCAAATGCTGCCACAGCTGTAGCTGCATCAGCATATCCATCCGATGCAGGTAATAAATTAAAATTTGAATATCGTAATATTTTAATTATACCTCCCTAAGGTAACCTGTATTTATATTATTTCAACCTACGTTACAAATCTTGGTATTTGATCAAAGGTCGCCTTCTATGCAAACGACTACTCTAATTTCAATACAATACTTTTTACAAGAAAAGAAAGCTGTTTATTTTTATGTATATATTAGTTTAAAAATATCTTTATACAAAGCGAATGTAATAGTAGAACGCAGTCATCCTACAGAACCTGCTCTACTTCAACATGAGCTATAATTTGTAGAGAGATTTTCTAAAATTCCTCTTCTTAATTTAAAGTAAAGCAAGAAATGTTAAAAGCTCTAAATCCAGCCAAAACAACCATGTAATGCTTTAATGGTAAAACCCGTGCAGAATCCTTTTAATGCTCGACAAAACACGCATATAATTAATACGTAATTAAAAAGATAAACAGGAACCAGAGCACAGGGTGAACTCTTTGTTCTTCCTCAGAACACGAACTGTTCTTACAAAAACCTAAATCCTCATGAGGGAGGTTTTTACGTACAGTTTTCTATAGTGTAAACTATAAACAGATAAGGCCACACAGGAGAACACATCATTTGGAAGAGGTTCAGCCGCTTATAGTATGAAATAAACCAACTATGGGTTTACCAAAAAAAAAATTAAACCACAAAATCAAAAACACACAAATGCCCCTCTCGTTTAGAGAGAAAAAAAAACTTAAAAGAGTGCAACACAGCAAAAGTAGGTGGGACCGGTGGGAAAACTTTGTAAACAAGCTTAACGATGAGCATTGGAAAATCCTTTCGAAACTAGGAAAATACCCACCCTGTTTTAAGCGTGAGCTGATAGTATTTTCCGCTGTTTTTAATTTAAATTTGCGTTTTTTGTTGATTTTTTTTTTTGCTACCATAGTAAACACACATGTTTTCTGTTAGTCAGGTGCCATGTGGAACAGACTGCCGATTGTTTGTCGTGTCCATTTTTCAATGGTTTTTATTTCAGCTTGTTTCAGGAGTTCTTCTCTGCGTAGTCACGACAACTATCAGAGCTTCCTTTTTCCAGCATTTGCAGACAATTTCAAATTAAAATGGTGAATAATGTTTCCGGGTAGAAACAAGTTTCTGGCAAACCCTGATAGAGAGAGAAATAGGTGCTTTTTTGGATATCGATTTTAATGGGTACATTTCAAAAATTTCTGTTAGTAAGCAAACGACCGGGAAATAGATATCTTTCATCTCAACAATGTAACGCTATTTAGGTACATTGATGGTCCAAACAGAACGAATATTTTCTCTCAATCAAATTATTATAAATCAATTTATTCTTAGTAAATAGAATGAAAGTTGAAAAAATAGTTTAGAATAAACAACTGAGCATGGCAAGACATAGATACTAACCAATATTATCATTTTGTTCCTTTCGGGGCAATTTAATCTCGTGGAAAAAATTATAATTTTTTTTAATTGTATAAATTCAAATAATTAACATGTAGGGAGACTAGGACAATGTAACAAATCAGCCAATTTACCATCAAAAAAAATGATCGCACATCACAAATATCGAACTCTAAATACAAGCAGCCGAAAAAGATTATCGAAATTTAATTAGTACCACAAACACAAAATTAATACTTGAGCCGAACTGTACGAATGTGGAACCGACTACGACCTTCTGTTTTTCCCGTCGACTATAGGCCGCAGATATTTAAGTCGAATATGCACCGAAATCTCCACTCGATCTTCTGATTTTCTTCTCTCTCATATCCCCACTTCTTTTCCTGCTGCTGTGCACATCAGCATTATAGGGCATCTCCTGAGGGTTGGTTTCAATGGAAAAAAATATTACAAAGACTTTCAAATGCTTTTATTGAAAATTAAATGCCCACCTGATTTTCAAAAGTTTACGATGTGAGTTTGAAAAAGGCTCTTTAATTTTTTGTAACTTTGTACTGGTTCCAGCAATTTTCGAGACAAATAAGTTGGTTTTGGTCCTTTATCATGTTTCGTAGAAAATAATTATGTGCCAGTCCATATGTTGAGTCTCCTTGAGGAGAAATATGTTCAAATTGTCGCAGTCCAAGCCAATAGGGGTACGCAAATTGGCTCCAGCGTACAAATATTAACGTTCGGGAGGAATGCAGGTATTTATTTTCCGTGACATTGATTTCTTTAAATAATTGATTGCTTGCATTAGAATCCTTTCCCACTCCTGTTGTAAAATTCTTCACAGTTCTTCGATGTGTGTTGGGCCTTTAGTACCCGAACGCCCACCATCTTCCAAGGACTCTCAAATATATTAAGATTGGGACTGTAGGCCGGCCATGGAAGAACGTTTATGATATTATCTTCCAGGAATACTAAGCAATCTTACTGACACCACGAATTTCGAAATAACCTTATATTTGGTGGGGGGCGGGGGCAATGCGCTTTCTCAATACCGAGGAAATTTTAAATAATAAATCGTTAACATAAGTTAGTTTCATGAACTTTTTTCGGTTTCAAACATTCTTTCCAAAATGACATCGTGTTCTTTTCTTAACAATAATATTTTCAATCAACTTGGAATTGAGACCATTAAAAATGGCGAATTTCATAATGAATTGTTTTTCAATTTTAAGCCGCTTATAAGAAAGAAAGATAAACAGCGAACGATGTGTAATGAAACTAAAGGCAAAATATTTGTGCTAATGCGAGTGGTAAGCGATCCACAACACAAATCGTGGAGAAAAGGCTTTTTTCGGTGTATGCCGAACTTCAATTTATTGTCATTATTTCTAATAATTTTTAAGTCCAAGAGAGTGAAGTATCGATTTTCCTCGACTTCTGAAGAGAATTTAATAGTATTATATTTACTGTTTAACATAGCAAAAATATCGTCGGCATAGCGATATCAAATTCTCGGAAAACCAAAATTTCTTTCAATTTTGTTTGGAATAAATTCGCGATGAAGAGAAAGACTGCCGATGATTGTTCCTTTGATCTTTTTATAGAAAACACGCCCTTGAAATTCCGTGTACATAATTACATCATCCTCGTCCAATTCCTGCCACTTTAAACGTAAACAACCAAAGGCTTCTTTGATTGATACCCTCGGTAACAAAACTGTAATATCAAAGCTAATCGGTATTTCATTTGGACACAAAGTTAAATTCTTTATTCTCTTGGATAAAATCCAAACTGTTGGAAACACTTCCACCAGAAGGTGTCTGAAATTTGGAAAATTCCCCAACCAGTTTAGAAGTACATGAAAAAAATTTCTCTCATTCTGTTATCTGGTTTATGGACTTTATGAAGATCGTAAGCCCTAGGGATGAGAAGACTGGCCACTTTAGGCTTAGTTCTACAATGTGGATCCTTGAAACGACCCTAATATTTTTTAAATAGAGAATTTACCTCATGTATTATCTTATTGAGTGGATTTGGTAAAGTTCGCTGATAAGAGTCCGATCCAAAATAAGTTTTCAGAGATTATAATACGGGATTATGATATGGGATTATAATATAAGATGACAATCACATTTCCTTTGTCAGCTCCTATGAAAACACAGTCTTTTTCTTTTAAGGTAATGGTTCTGTGGTACTCAACAAATGTTTGCGTGGTTCGAGAGAGAGGTAAATTATAAATTACATTTTTAATGTCAGTCCTCATTTCCTCCTCGATGTCCTGAGGTAGGTTCATGATACCAATCTCTACATCATCTGCAATCTCAAACGTTTGTTCAACAGGTCAATTTCCTTGGGAGAGAAGATTTTTAAGGACAAATTCCTTGACCAACTGGTATCCATCGAAGAGGCGATTATATCGACCAGTGACAGAGACGAATTTGCACCTTAACATATTGCACTTGTCACGTAAACACCCATGTATTCAAGTTTTTTCTCATTCTGTTTAAAACGTTTGTCAAACCAACTACTTGGGTACACATCTCACCTGGAATTCATTATACGCTGTTCACGTATATGGTCCGTTTAGCGCTCAAAGAACTGCCTTGAAATGATCCTGTCATCCTTTCTGTTATACAAACGATTCAGACTTCTTAATTGCATTGGTTCTTCGGAACTCCTGGATAATATTTCCCTTGGGGGTAACAGTCGTAATATTTGATAGGATCCCCTTTCTTGCATATCAACTGCTTAAGAACTATGGAAGGCATGAACCCATTAATTGCAAGTGATAGGTAGTTAACAGTGTTGTGGAACCTTGTAACTTGGACGTCTCTGAAGGTCTAAAGCCTCGTATTTATTTAGCTTTATAACTTTTTATTCTGAAACACTGCTACACTAATTTATTAATGTTTTTAATTTAAATCGAACCTTATTAAAAGTTACATGTCTTGCATGCTACTGTGAAAGCCAAATATCTAGATTTTTTTCTTGCTAAGATAGACAAGGTCAGTACAGAAATTAAATATTTAAGAAAGGACAAACGGATCACCACCCTAGTACTGAGTACGCCAAGCGCTGTCCAATTAGATTAAAACATAAATTATATTTTAGTTGAAGAAAATACATAGAAATGCTTGGAAAACACGCTTAAGTACTACAATAAAAAAATAAAATATAAAAAATTAAATTTTTGATTTTTTGGGGTAAATGCCCCCTTAAAGGTAAAACTACTTCCTTTCACTAGAAAAGTTCATCAATTTGTATCTGTATCTAAAAGCATAGTTAAAGCTTTTATCTTTCTTTAGTTGAATTTCTATCTACATATCATACATACTTATATCATACAAACATTTTTACAATATTAAATCAGAAGAGGAAAAAATATTTTTATTTAATAAATAAAAATAAAAATAACAGGTTTTATGTAGCTACCCCCTGCGGGTTTATTTTCTGTCATGACATTTTACTTCTAACTCTTGAACAAGTGTACTATATGTACAATAATGAATTTTCGGACAATAAAATTATTGATTTTACAAATACACAGACTTTTAATAATTGTCATTTTGTTGTAATTTAATTAAAATGTACAGTTTTCTGCCTTTGGGTAATTAACATGCAGGTGCGCATTGTCAGAATAAAATTCCATTGTTAAAAGTTAATAAAGTACCTCCCTGCCAAATTTAATTCATCTACTTCAAAGCGTTTTCTCTTTAAAAGAAAAAAAAGATTTTTATTTTATGAAATTGGCAGTCTCATATAACAAACCGATAAAAGAGTTATTCGATTCGGTTCATTCGAACCTGACCTTTCAGATGCAATAAAGTGCATATAGTACTGAATTCTTGAGTTATCGCGTAGAGAAACACTCGAATAGACAGGCGGACTGATGGACAGGCAGCCATGGTTATATATTTGCCATCATGAATAATTTTAGACTTTACAAACATTTGCTTAAACCTATAATATCTTTCATCGAGGGTAGGTATAACAATGGTCGAATATAAAACACGTAGGTATTGAAAGGCTCCGGGCATACACATCACTCTGGGACTTTGTGTACTTTCCGAGACAGGCTCACCGGCTACCTCAGCCTTGGTTTCTTGACCTCATCGTGTGATAGGTTCGCACTTGCATGTGTTATCTTTCTGTTTATTTCTTTTCCTTCTGATTTCTTTCTCTTTTCTTTTTCCTTTCCTTCTTTTTCTTTTCTCTTAGGTATTGAATTTGTTCTGAAGTTTTCCAAAACCTACTAGAGATTGTAATATTTAAATAGGCACGTAGTCATTTGTGGTTCTTATTTGCTTTTAAATTTAAGTTAATGTCCTCGATACTATGTGCTTTATGCCTTATTTGAATTGAATTGAATTGAATTGAATTGAATTGAATTGAGTATCAGTGTAAAGCATATCGGATAAAGTAAATAAGAAAGAATTTTTTATCCGTACTGAATATGAATGAAAAATATTTATTTCGATAGAGATTTAATTTTCAAAGGTTAAAGGTAAATTCTGTCTATAATATCTTCATGAATAGTTTTGATTAATTTTTAGTGGTTTAATCACCGTTCATCAGTAAGGTTCCCGGGCCAATATTTGTATAATGTATAATATACTTGAACCTACTTTGAGAAAACCTCTATTTAGTACGAAAAGTCGCATCAAAATCCAAACAAACAGACCCACTCTTTAAAATGTAGGCCTGTTCATTTACTTTCAAGCGGAAGATAACTGGGAACTAGATTTTAAGGGTTTAACAAACAGAAAATGAATGGATACGTTCTAATGGAATTTTCTTTAATAAAACGGCCCAAAAATTCTAGAAAAATTTGATTAGTAATTAAGTCTTGGATTATATGAATTTTTAGAATTTACAACATGATAAATTTTAGAAAATCTGGCAGGAGTATTCGGTTGAGTGATAGCTGGCTTACAGTGCAAGATAAAACCGCATAAGATACTCAAGTTTTTCTGGGAGAGAAGTCTAAAGGCAAAGGGCGGATACACCGCTAACCACATGACAAATCTTGTTACCAACTGTTGAGGATAGAAAATAAAATTAGAACAATAGTCTAAAAACCTTGAATTGAAAAGTACAAGTAAACACAAGAAGATAGTCCTCGAAACATTGTCACGTTTTCCATTATGCTTTCCACGGTTACACTTTCGTGTGGATTGTCCATCACCAACATATATTTTAATTTCATAAATAAACAACCACGAACGAAATTTCACTCAAGCGTACATATCAATTAAACTTGAGAATTTTCACAAGCTCATAACATGCAACTTTAAATAGCTTCTGCAGAAACTTTAACTGGTATTGCAGAAATCGTCGTTTCTGCTGAAACCCTACTCCTGGCAGTTAACACGCCAGCCTAACAACATCATCAGGAACAGCAATTTACAAGCATTCGCCAACTTTTAATCGCATTATGTCAGCATGACGTACACTTCAATTGTAGTTTGGGAAGGACACCTAAATATTCACCACTCAGAGGATCAGGTTGGGGTAGACCGCAAGCACAGAAAATCGATTTGTTGCCTATCAACTTGGCACGTTAAGAAGATAAAATTTGCGGCTATTGTGGTAGACCTAAACGCAGTGTCCCGGCCACAGGAATTGTCATGTATTCTTCTGGTGCAAAAGGAAGATTCACTCTACTTAAATGGGGCTAAAGTCAAGTAAGAGGACAGATTCAGGCTTATGATACTCTGCTAACTTGAACGTACTTTCCTGTTGCTATATAGCTTATGTTATCCACCGTCAATAGAGTCAAAGTTCACACAGCCTTTTTATGGAATTTTTATTACCAGCACAAAGAATGCTTCTGTACCTTCCAAGTAAGAAATTGAATCAAAAAATTTATCAAAATGTCTCCGGTAAATCGTTCAAGAATGACGTCAAGTAAGAGGACAGATTCAGGCTTATGACACACTTAAAAGGAAATCAGAAAACTTTCCTGTTATGAATATACATGTGTGTGTTTTCTTTGCGAATAAGACCTTGAATACCAAAAGATATGGTTCGTAAGATTTCGTTTTAGGGATAAATTGAATGAAAAACTTCTGATGATTTGCGATGTTATGGGTTGATATATGATATTTCACGTAAAGCAGATGATAGGAGATTCTAAAATTGCAGCAGTGTCTTTTAATTAAATTCCAAATACGTAAAAATGTATTGAGGCTTTCTAACTGTGAGTGTTCATACTATATTCTTCTAAAGCCCAGGCAGTTGCAGCAATAAAAGCCAGAATTAATTTCACTGTAATTATTGGGTAAATTTGATTCACTTTTGGGCCAAATCTTTATGTCTTTCTTGTCGTTAATTCATGTATTGGGTCGTACCATATGAAATGTCCGCCGCGATCGACATAGTGAGCGTATATGTGAAGATTTGTAACCCAGTGCTATTGGTTTGTGTGGTAAAGCGTGTGAATAATAGTTTTAAACATTTCTTTTCTATGGTTTACATATTTGTCTCTTATTTTCCTGTGAAAACAATTACATCTAGATTTGGGTGTCCTGTTTTTATTTGAGTTTAGAAAGGGGATCTAATGGATTTCCTTTGATTCGGGAAACCCCTCACGGCCATTAGTGATGAAGCCAAGGCTGCTGTGGCAGAAGACCCATCAACAACTGTTCAATGCCTCGAACAGAAATTTTATATATCCATAGCCACAATAAGTCGCCATATAGAAGCTATTCACAAGATGAAGAAGATGGGAAGATGAGTGCCCCGCGAACTCACGTTAGGGTCATACAAAAGCAGTTTATAAAAATTAACTTTCGTTTTAAATTATTAGACACATACAGACGCGAAGTTGAATACAGTATGTGACCCTGCGCTAGGGTCACGTGGCCATTTGTGTGAAAATTCCGTGACCCTGCATTAGGGTCACGCGGCACTCTACGTGTTAATTGACGAAAGAGGACCCATTTTTTCGACGAATTGTTACCCGTGGTGAAAAGTAGGTCCTTTACAATAACCGAAAAAGAATCGAGCAGTGGCTGGATTAGAAAATAAATATAGTAAAACCATTATTCTGGTGGAGCCATACCAACATATTAGAGGAGAACAATCACAGAAATTTGTAACACGGTGCGATTTTGTGATAGGATTCTCGACGAGGGTATCCAATATTACTACTTCAGGAGGATATAGTGCAGAAGAGATAGAGAAAAATGGAATGGAATTGGTGTTCCTGGAGCTGGTTTGTCACAGCATTCGAGTTTTATATACGTACAGACATCGATTGGGAGAGGGATTAACCAGCCTATGACCTCTTTATTTGCTAATAATATCATATCACACATATCCTCCCATCCTCCTCTTTTTCCATCTTTTCATCTCCCATTTCTCCATTTCTCCCCATTTTGTAATATGTATAGAAGCGAAAACCAGTCATCGAAATCGCCAGAACTATAAAGTCTACGAACTTGAAATTTAGCACTTAGGTTCCCTATAAGACGTAGACATCCGGATTTTTCGAAATTCAACTCATAAAGAAGATGAAAAGGGTGGTTGAAGTTTTTATGGAAGTTTTGAAATTCACGATATTTCTAAGCAAATGCCCTAATTTTTTGCATTCCGAAGGTGCCCATTTTCACTAATTTTTTAATTACTCCGGAATGGATAGGCTGATTTTAATGAAATAAAGTAAAAGAAAGGTAAGGGATGTGACTTTCATCCTCAACCACAAAGAGGTTCAAAAAGTTTCATCCCAATCAGCCAGATGGCAGTTTACCTCCAAGATTCCCCAATTTTATTCCATTCAATTTCACCTTCTAAATATC
>QYTT01081538.1:0-18987 GCA_006980735.1 Dasypogon diadema
TCCTACACTATTGTAAAAAAAATCCTCTTGAAAAGTATAAAAAGCCAGTGAATAAATACATTTTTCTCATCAGTGATTTCCAGCATCCACACACATTGCTGAATACATCGATGAGTAGGTAATGCAAAGGGTAGACATTATAGATCGCCCCTAGGACATCTCAATGCTAAATTCATCGATACTTTCACCTGTAAAGTAATTATTATGGCATACTTTCATCGATGATAGTTTCGATGCAGTATTGCTTACATTTCCTACTGGGAAGTTCGCTGTTTTGAATAAATGTTTTATGAATATTCGACTGTAGACGTTTTTATTTAAGCAGATCTTTCAGTGCACCGTTTAGCGATTTGTAATATACCTCTAACAAAAACAGGAAAAAAAATACATGAATGACTAGGTTTGGTTAACATAACAACTGGGAACTACTGGGAACTGAGGAGACCATAGGCCATCCATAGACACCTATAACTCCAATTCTGTATTCATGTTCTGTCGTTAGTTCTGTTAGTGTTCTTCAGATCACAGGATTTTAGCAGCTGCTGTCTGGTTTCTAACGATATATTTGTGTCTTAGTACCTACCTAAAACAATTGCACTTTTCTGTTTGCACTTGCGTAGGATTTGCACCGTGTGGTAAGATGTATTTCAATTTAAATTTGACCCAAGTACTTTTAAAGACATCTGACTGTCCACATATACGTTAATTAACATATCCGTTCGGAATTGATTTTTATAAGCAGATTATACAAACAACAAAGCACCAAAACTCCTTATCGAAATCCTTTGACAAACTCCAGTTTTTCCTCTATCCTCCGCAAATAACGAAAATCCCTCAGCACAACTAACACAACACAAACATCAACACAAATTCAGTTAAACTTCAAACTTCGATTTTCTTTTTCTTGCCTAAGCAACGAAACGAACGGAACAATACAACAAAAGTAGAATAAAAATTGAATGCTAGGCGGAGTAAGTTTGCGAAAGCTTTCGCTTTTTGTGTAGAAATGGAGAAATGGGGCCGGTAAAATAAACAAAAATCAAATCATCAACATAAGATTACAAATATAATATTATTTGGGAATATTATCGAATATTAAAACATTTTTTAAGACCATTTGCCATGATATTGCAGAAACTTAGGCGTTAATTTTTAATTATGTTAATTGACCAATACTATATTTTGCTCTTGATTAAGAAAAATCGTATTATATTTCTGAAATAGCAAAATTTTTGATTTGTATTCGAAACATTTTTTGTAATAACAATTATTCTCATAGCTTAAAATCTTAAATGAAACTGGAAAAATTATACAATTAGCAGCTTTTACCTAAGCTTTCAACCTAAACCTGTTATTTACAAATGACTACTATTTTCAAACCTTACAACGTTTTAGAACATGTTTTAGAACAATTTCAAAATTAGTACACCCACACATTGAAAGCGCACGCACACACTGACAAATCAGGTTGGAATCTTAAATATTAATTACATAAACCATTTCGGCAAAAGACAAAAAATACTGCAAATTGTTACATACTTCACATGAAACAACTAATAAACGAACGTATGTTATATCGAATCCAATATGGCGTTGGACAACGTGAGCAGTGAGCTGACTGCTCACTCTCTTTCTCTCTCTTGCCATTAAATACTTTTGAAAGATCGCGGGTCTGCATATGAGTAGTCGCGGTACTCAGGAAAAAATCTCAAATTTCTTGCTATATTTTACTGTTTTCGTATTGTTTTAACTAAAAAAAAGTGTATTATGGCTGACTTAGATGATTTTTTCGCGAAAAAAGATAAGAAAAAGTCGAAAACGAAGAAATTCTTGACTGCAGAAGAACTCGCTAAAAAGTTGGAGGACACGTCAAAGCGCAGTGCGGAACCCCCAAAACCGAAAAAGGAACGCCCGGCATCGTCGGCTGGTGGTGGCGAAGGTGATGATTCCAGTAATTCTGATCAGGTAATTTATTGGTCACGTTTAATCAAAATTTGAATGTATCAAGTGAATTGTAGAGACACGACGATGAGTGGAAGGAGTTCGAGGAAGAGGAACGCAAAGACTACAGTGGGCTGAAATTGGCCCAACTAACAATATCGGAAGAAGAACAAAATAATTCTGGACAAGACGGCGAAGGTTTGCACGACGGTACTAGTGACGGTGAAGGGAACACTACAGGCTCAGATCGAAAGCAATCTGGTCCATGGAAAAAAGTAGTACCAGCCGAAGAGGTTACACAAATTCCAATTGAACCCGTAGAAAAGCCTAGTAAATATATCAGTCCCGCTCTGCGTAATCAGGTGAGGATGCTCCCGAAAATAGCCAAAACTGATTGCTATATCTGTTTTTGTGTATTTATAGCAAAGTCAGCGACCCTTAAAAAGTCGTAATCGGGACGCTCCTGATATCACAAACGAGGAGTATTTTCCGACTTTAGGTGCCGCACGACCAGAAGAGCAACGTAAAAAGAAAAACGAACCGGCATTCGAGGAAGTTCGACACGGTAGTAGGTTGACTCGTATTCAAGAGGTGCAAAGTGCTCCAGTATCGGTAGGAAATCGATTTAGATCCTTGGCAGAAGACGATAGCTAGAGCAAATTTTGCGAGGCTGTGGATTCCCCGACTGGTGGGATCAAACTAAATTATTTTCGAGGAAAATTTGAATTGAATTCAATAAGTAAAAATTGCAAATGCAACTTTGGTCGCAATTAAAGAAATCCATTCAATGTTTACACACAAATATTTCGTTTTCATTCGCCTTTATCAGGTAATTTCTTTTATTTATTTGTTGGCTTCTTTAATTCGATGTTTTTAATATCGTCTGAACCTTGCGATTTTTCTTGGTGACATGTATTTAAAATAGATTCAATTGAAATTCTGTAGGAAATTGTTAAGATTTGCAGATTTGCGATGCTGTTCTAATATTGTCAAGACTTTGTACATTTGATGCCATTATTAATTTTTCAGTTTAAGTTAACTATACTTTTGGTATGAAAGATTAAATGTATCTCGGAAAGATCACACGGCTCTTTTGATTACCGTTTAAATTTATTCTTGTTCATAAAATACCTTAAAAGGTAGGTAATTGAACTTTTCTTTCCACTCAACACTAGAATACGAAATGCACTTGAATAGCAGACCTTAAAAATAAGTTGGGAATGTGTACTCCGAACAAAATGAACTCTGGGCCAGAGAATAGCAAACGCTGTAATACTTCTTTCTAGTGAAAACCTGGACAATTAGGAATCATCCTGACTTGTGCACCTCAATAAATGGAAGCCAGTGCTGATGCTCGTCGTTCTGAATTGTTTGTTGACAATCACTGTATCCATGCGACACCGTGCTGGGTGTTCCCATCACAAAACAGATGGACAATTTTTGTTGCAGGTTGACTAAATCAGTCTTAGGACCTTAACGAGTTTGTTTTTTTTTAACACAATTATTTAAGAGAAGCTACGACTTTATTAACAAAATCTCGCAATTCGGCCCGATGAACACTGTTGAGTCGAAAATGCAGTTGTGTGGAAATGCATGAAAAAGAAAATTCGACAAGAAAAGTTTCGCAAAAGTGTAGAAAAAAGGTCAATCATGACATGCTGAGGAGAAAACTCAATCTTTTTGTCGTTACTGTGTTGATAACGCGAGTTTCGTTTGTTTTTAGGAGTTCCTATAAGTTTTCACATTCGGTCCCGACAGTGATTGAATTGAGTTACGTGAACCAGGTCCAAAAGCTATTATAATAAAAAATACATATAATAAGGATCATAGCCACAAATGCTGACTAGACCGTGGATTCCAAGCCTCTTAAATGTTGCAACCCCTAATGGCTTTTTTTTAACGGAAAATCAAACTGGCTTCAGAAAGGCAATCGAATACTGTAGCACTAAAATTGGCACGGAAGGAAAAACTTCTGCTTTTTTTAGATCTACAAGCAGCATTTGATGGCGAAGACAGAAATATGTTCCATTACAGGACTATCGTAAACATTCATTCGAACAATGAGTTTTGTAAGAATACAGAAATTATTTGAAATGGATGAGAAACATCAAAAGTTTTTAGGATAGAGTCAAGAGCGAAACAAGGATAGGATGCCTTGTAATCATCGTTCAAGTAATATCGATGTCTGTCTTTGGGTCTTTTTTCGTCCTTCTGGCAAAAGTCGTCTTAGCTGGCTTGCCTCCACGTTTCTTGTTATTTCGAGCATTTGTTTATAGGTTATCTGTTCTATTCTGCCCACAGAGTACATGTATCATTCTCTAGGACTCTCATCTTTTTGTTGTGATACCCAAAGTTACCGCGGCCAGTAATCAAAGAAACTATCCAATCTGATTGTTCCTCGCTCCATGCTGAGAACTTTTCATCTGGCTGTTCCAGATCAGTCTAATTATTTCCTTAGTCTTTCGGCAGTTTTTCCTATTTTTCTACGGATTTTGGTATTTTTTATGACCCATTTCTCGATTAAGCCTTTCAATGCGCCTTAGTCAATGGCAGAATATGGTTCTGTGCCTTGGAATGCCATAACCACCCCCTGATCTGCTGACATAAGATGTCGTATTTTTCGTTCCTTTCGATTTCTGTGTTCTTTGAGGGGTGTGTTCATATCGGAGTGTCGCTCAGTAGAAATTATCCTCGAGGTACACAGCGTTCTTGTTGAATATGTCGTCAAATGATTGATCGGAGAATAAATATTGTTGTGAAATATTGTGATTGAATAGAAGCAGCGTTATATGTTATTTTTGAAATTGATATGTTCGAGGTATTTCAGTGTTCACCCCTTAAATAAAAAATACGACCACTTTAAGTGGGTCAGTCTGAGAAAGAAGAAACAAAATACTTTAGTTTATTTTTGTAGAAAAACAATAACACAAACAGTAAAAAAGTAAATTTCACTTTATTCCTAATTTTTTATTACAAAAAGTCTTGACGTTACGTTCATTTTAGCCTTAACGATATTTGGATTTCGTTGTAATAATCTCTTAAATCGTGGTTTTGGGCACTTACATCGCCACATTGACAGTTCCGTTAACAGTTCGCATGAAAAACATGGCAACAGATTGGACATCAGTAACTTATATTGTACTTCTTCTCTGTTCGACGTTAATGTTATTTTATGAATTAACCAGGTCAATTTTTTTTTTGGATGAGGAAAAGTGTGATTTAAGTGGTCCCTGAGATGAAACTGCTTAGAATTACAATTTACGTCATCAAGAATGAAAAGTAGCGATTATGTCCAAGTACTTGAAAAAAGTTTGCTACCATTTTTTAGAGAAAAAAAACCGGAAAAGAAATGGATTTTCCAACAGAATAACGCTAGAATTCACGCCAGCATTAAGATAATGTGCGAATTCAGGTCAAATCCAGGGTTGCCGTGAACTTGAAAAAGAAATGTAGCAAAATACGAAACAAGTAGCAAATTTAAAATCAAACGCAAATCTGCCGGCTTGGAGATGGGCAGGGTTTTCCTTATTTTCACCTCTGATCTGATAAAGTGCTTATTTCAAGAATAATATAAATGTGAAGTTATTTTTCGATATCTTGTTTTTATTGAACAGTGTGTAATCCTATTGAATTTTTTATGAAATAAAATTTTGTAAAACCTAAAGAAAGATGAGAGTTTTTAGTTTTCGATATACCTTCTCACATCCTGATCTAAACTCAGACAGCAAATCAAAAAAGCAAAACAGCAGTAAAATAAATTAATCGCGAATTTTTATTAATACGTTGCGTGCCGTAAAGTTCACCGGTGAGACCCCCCTTTTGAAAGCGCTCTCTCTGGACTAATGCATTTCAACTTGTAATTCTCTCGCAGAAGCTTTTATCTGATTGAGGGTTGTACTAGCATTTGCGACAAGAAAGTAAAGCAAAAAAAAAACTTCAATGGCAAGGCAACTCTTGGTAAGAAAAACAAAGCAAAGCATACAGCAAAACATTCAAAATAATTTCACAGTATATTAAACCCTGACTTTAGGTTCTTTACTTCGAATTGGTTTCAAGACAATAATATTGAGTATGACCTTCTTGAAAGTAATGAAAATTTTTGTGGCGCGAAACCAATTTAAGCTTTACAGCAGAAAAATACTTTGGGCTGCTTAACACGTTGACTGTCACAATTAACATAAAAGCTTTCGTGAGAGAATTACGTATTAAAATGCCTTTGCCGTGAGAGAGCTTTTAAATGTCAGTCACCGGTGATTGAAACGGCGTTCAACGTGTTAATATTGGGGAAACCATTACGTTTACTGCGTTGAAAGTGGCCATTACAGAAAAACACTTTGCTTTGATTAACAGAAAAGGTGTTGGAGAACTTGGCTGCGAAGCTCTCCCCCATTTCTTCATATTCACCAGACCTTACCTCATCTGATTATCATCTTTTCAGATCCTAGCTGGAATGAAATTCAATTCTTATAAAGGGATAAAAAATGCAATGGTTGAGTTCTTTAAATCCAAAACTCCAGGTTTTTTTTAAAGCTGGAATGGAAAAGCTGATAACCGAATGGGAGAAGGTCACAGGAAACTATGGTGACTTAACTCCTGACTGTCATCAAAATAGTCAAATTTACGTGCAGATTGTAAAAGCTCTGTGACAATTGAACCAAAGGGTACTACGTCGGTATAAAATGAGAATGAATTTTACTGGATTTATGATCGTCACAAGTTAAGAATGTATGGGAAATATATGTCCCGATAGTGGTGAAAGGATTAATTCACGTATACTTGAAAAAAGTTAACATAAAGAATGTCATATCCGTAGAATTACAAAATTTTATTTATTATTACAAATTATTGAAATATAAATTTATATTTGAGCTATTTAAATTTCAATGCAATTACCACGTTGCCACGATTTCAAACAGTCATCAGCTCTTTGTGGTCTCATTATACAGATCCTCGGGAGTACTATCCAAGTAACTAAAACAATGAAATGATTTGTTGTCAATAC
This sequence comes from Dasypogon diadema, assembly GCA_006980735.1. Taxonomy (NCBI): domain Eukaryota; kingdom Metazoa; phylum Arthropoda; class Insecta; order Diptera; family Asilidae; genus Dasypogon; species Dasypogon diadema. The sequence goes on from QYTT01081538.1 coordinate 6,944, forward strand.
TCTAAATCATCAACAGCTTTAATGTTCTTATCTCTGTGAGACCTTTCGCAATAAGGCATTTCACTGGTATTTCTGTACATGGTCAAGTACTTCTTTGATAGCATTTTATCTGGAAATTTCCTAATCAAATAAATCCAACACGGAATAATTCTGAAAACAAATTATTTATAAAAAAAACGGATTATTCATTAATTTAATTAAACTTACCCCAATTCTGTCTTGATATCTTGTATTTCACGATCATAATACTTTGGGTAGTCCTCTAAAATATCCAATTTAGACATCATAGCCTCGTCCACTTCATAAACTTCTCCGTTAACATTCTCACCAGTGCCTTTTTTATCTAATAAAAAAGGAATGTTATATCTCGTCCCAATAACAAGTGGAAACTTTGTGACTGTGGTCCCCTCAGATAGAAATTTGGAAAATCCATTCTTCGTATTCGTCAACCAGTGATGATTGGGTTCTCCTCTTTTCAAAGTGCCGTACACGAAAACTTTTAGAAATCGGGATTGTGCCATTTGTTTGCAGAGCTTCCAATGTTGTTGTCACTGTAATTAGAAACTATTTTTTAATTTTAAAACTATATACTTTATAAAATTCGTCAGCAACAAAGTGAACTGGATTTAAGAATGTAAATTTTGGAAAATTTTCTCGAAAACGCTGGTAAATAGAAAAGGAATATAAATTAAAATTTGAAGAAAAAAACATATCTCTTGAACTGGCATATTTATGTCGAGTAAATTACAAGGCAAGCTACATTTTAAAAAGTAAACAAGTCGCAACTTAATTTTGATCAGACTTCCACTTTTCTTGAAAAGTTTATTTAATGAAATCGAGATATTTTCGGCATAAAATTGCCTTTTCTTTTTGTCAGTTCACATCATTGATTCCATATTAATTTCCATTTATTAAAAGAGGTTTCTGATCCACGAGAAAACATATTTTATTTCGATAAAATAAATATATACATCTCACTGAACCCAAAACTTGGGACATGACCAATGCCTTGTAGACCAACCTGTTTTCATAGCTTTAAGTCTGTGCTGCTTTATGAATTTAAAGACGAACTGTCTGTAGCCAGTAGTGGCAAATTTATTCCGAATGACTAATCTGAAGATAAATATTCATACGGAGCACTCTCCGTCTCGTGACAACAGCTTTCCGTAAAATTGAAATAATTTTAACTAGTTTAAGAATAGTACGTGAGAAAAATGGAGAGCTTTTTGTGGATTAAAAAATGTTTTTTTTTTTGGGTTACCAAGGGGATATTGCGGGATCAAGCATTTAATAATGAAAATAATAATAATTCATTCAATATTATGTAAAAAGGGCCTAACCTTATAACATAGTAGTAGTAATAGTAGTAGTAGTAAATAATTAAAAACAAGTAATAATAGATGACAAAATAATTAAACAAAAAAAATGTAAATAAATAAACAAATTATAAATTACATTAAGTTCTAGAGTAAATATGAAAGAAAAAATTCTTAGCAAATTCAAAAAATCACTTCTATACCTTACCAAAAATTTTGAATTTTGTAGTATCTCTTTTAAATTCACCTTCATTGCAAGCAGTCTTGCATTCATTCGGCATACGATTCATATAATTTAATAAAATAAAATTTCATAAAATAAAAAACATTTTCTATATTTTAAATTATCAGTGCGACTCATACCAAGCAAAGAGTTAGCATATGAGGAAACATGTTTAAAGCAACATAACCACAATACAAATCTTATACAGGCATTGAATACTTTCTCTAATCTTCCAGCGCTATCAGAGTCCAGAGAACCGTACAAGCTATCACAGTAATTTATAAGGGGCGTAATTGTACTTATAAAAAAGTGCTTCCTAACTTTATTGGATAAATTATAACAGAATAGCCATAGCTGCCTAATAGTTTCAAATATCCTATCTGAAATCATACATATATGGTTCGATAATGTCAACGTTTTATTGAATATAACATCCAAATTTTTCACCGTTTAACTAAAAGGTACGTGAGTTCTATTAAGCGTTAATTTCGGTCGAATACTGTCATAATCCACAAATGTATTTTCTCAAGATCAGCAATAATATCATTAAATTAAATCAAGTATTTATCGTTGAGGTGCATAGAGATACAACTGTATGTCATCAACATACTTTGCGAGATAACATTATAAACAACAGAGAAACCAATATAGATCCCTGAGGCACACCATAACTCAGCTCAATACTCTCTAAAAACTGATTGCACCACTGAGAACGACAAGAAATATAATTTTTAACAAGATTAATTGCCGAAGGAGAAAATCCAAACCGCATTTCTAACTTATACAGCATTTTAAAGCTCGAGTCTAACTGCACTACTTTATGGCGAATGTAACATTTTGCTATAAAAACCACGCTACAAGTTAACAATGAACAAATTATTGTTATTATTCCCAAAACAAAATTTTTCTACTCTCTGCAAGCCCTTCGAATAGAAAATATAAATACTTTTGTAATGGCTTCATCGTCGCCAATTTCGTTCAATATTCTCCATGGTATTCATTTGTCAACTCAAACTGAACTTCTTCTTAAATTAACTTAATAGTTTTCAATTCATTTCATATCAATCACCATTCCTTTTACGTTGTACATTGTGGCGACACTTGGCGGCAATTTGCATCAGTTATTTTCAGAATAGGTGAACCACAGAGGCTCACTTTGTTAAGAAAAAAAAAAAACAAATCACTCAGTATTGAGCGAAATTATTTCGTTGTCCGTGCTTGAAAAGATCTGATTACCTCATCAAAAGCCATTAAATCATGCAAACAAAAATGCTGTAGGTATATGTTATTATAAATAAAAACCCCTTGCTTTATTAAACCGCATTTTCTATTTAAATGAATGTTTTCTATTAGTAAACAATTACATCTTAGGCCCCAACTAAATTTTCTTAATAGGAAGCAGCAAGCTTTTATCTTTCGCGTGTTAAAATTAATATCTCAGAGAAAAAAGTTTATGCTGAGTAAGTGAAAACAATTCAATTGGTATTTATGTAATCACATAATCATTTGCTTCTTTTAATCACATCCGGATGTTAACTTACTAAATTTGATTGTGGCCCCCTTTTATTGCCAATATTAAAATTTTAAATTTGATAACCTCGGAGCATTTATTTCGTGCAAACTAATAATCTGTTTGACCAGCAATGTTTTTGCCATTTGTTGTAATAAATCTGTTTGCACTTAACATCTCAAGTCACTGTGTTGAATCTTTGAGGAATTTAACGTCAACAGTAAAAGTTTTTGATTTCTAAATTTAGAGAAGTAGTCAAAGTCGAAGCCCTTTATGTGGAAGGAAATACAAAATTAGTTTTGTTAGAAGCTAATGTCGAAGTCGAAGTCCTGAATGTAGAATGGCCTTAACAGTAATAAAGGGTATCTGCATTTACATACAATGAGTGTCAAAGTTATCCTTTCGCTTCCTATATTCAAATGAAAATTGTTATATTAATTTTAAATGAAAATATATCCTTAACATTATAAAAAAGTACAAATATAAATTATTATGTTAGATAATAGTGTAAATATTTTCGCATAACTTCTAAGTTTATTTTAAATAAATGGGATTTTGTGGAAATTTGATGAGTCCATATCCTACAAAATTACTCGTTCAATTTAATTTAATTAGACTTATGTATATATCTGTTAATTAAAACGGAAGACCCCGGAATGGGTGATCTGCCTCCAATAGTTGTAAGCATCGGATAAGTAGAAATTTTCTGTAGCTAAAACTTTAAAATTATTTCTCACGAAAAGGGATTAAAAATTGGCGTGCAGCATAGTTCATTCACCGGAACTTCTTTAAATTTTCCGGTTTTTTAAAATACTATCATATTTTTCCTCGACGGTAAATCTTTATTTTGCTTTATCAATTAAATAATTTATTTAAGCCAAAATAGAGTAATTCTTTAGTTTTTCTAAGTTTACAGATGACAATGTTACTGACATTGAAAAAAATTTTTATCATCTGTTTTGGATCATTGCAGTCAGTGCCAATTGACAACTGCACCGAGAGTTCTTTTACTGTTGCGGCGCTCCAAAATGCAATTAACTGTCGCACACACATGCGATTAATAAACTCATGCTTACCATAGTTAGTTCTAGAGAAATTTATATGTAAAAGGGGCACACTCGTCAAGTTGCGACTATTAATCCTGAAAGACCCCCTGCCATGGAACTCCGAAAAGTCAATATTGGAGTTCAGGAACTGGTGGATAAAATCTATATCGGCAACCTAACATCGCTTTTCCGAGGAAGTCATACCAAGAAGATTAAGGTGTTCACGATACGATGAAAGAATCATTGTATAACTGGGAATGAAGTATAGATTCCAACAAGGTAGGACAATTTAACTATTGGTCAGTAATTAGAAATCTCGTTCCTATTACGTTTTTTATGAAAAGTTATGAATGAAGCAGTTCTTCCATAGTTTTGGGAAAACACCCACTACCAAAAGACTTTTGAAAAAGAATGCGCAATGGAACAAACAAAGCTCCGGAACATGACTTAACCATCGCTGGAGGCAAACCGTCAGGACTCAGGACTCGCAGTGAAATTAAAGGCAAGTTAGTCCATACGAGCGATAATAATCTCATCAGAAATGAAATAAATGCACGTTTTAAGGTCTGATGAAACCAACGCGGGATGCGGTAGCGAGAGTGAGAGCGAATTCGATGCAGGAGCGATAAATTGTTATTCATTCAAACCAACGGGAAGTGGGAGTAAATATTTCACTTCCTGTGTATATTTGTAGTTTGCATGCTTCTATATCTCGCCATAACTTTTTATATCGCATCGCTCCCATTTCCGCGTCCCGCGTTGATTTGACCAGACCTTTATTTTTTTTTAAATTAATTTTTAAAAATAACCTAGAATTTCGTGTATCACAGCAGGGCCCCTTAATATTTACTGCTGCCAGCACAATCGGCCCCCATCTTAATACTGACCACGCCACAATTACTTTAACGCGCCTCTAAACGCCAAATAAAATTCAAAACTTTAAAAGTTTATTTTAGAACCTTTCAAAATCAATACATTTGTCTATACATTAATCCATCATATACTCTCCAGGAGCCATTTTTGTGCAAAATTTCACACAAAACAAGAATCCCTTGATTAAAACACGATTGTCCTGTTTAAACTTGGCTTAATTTTCTTAGAAATTTACTATATATGCCCTCTATCCACCTTCTCTTACTCTGTTATTTTCTAAAATTAATAATTAAAGAATCTGTGTCAAGGCCGGTATCGTAAGCAAATTACCCAGCAATAGCACCACAAAGAAAGCTTTCTCATTTAAAGATAACGATACGCAAGTCTATCTTACAATGAATAATAAATGGAAACTCCACCACCTGCGGAGTAACCACTTCCCTCTCTGCCCATGTGACAAAAATAGCGAACAAGACCAACTACTATCGATCGTTAGATCCCCCATCATTAAATTTCATTACAGAGAGCAATTTCCGAGACTTGCGAAATCATTGTCGTAAAAAAACCACGCAATTTTCGTGTTTACTACTAAAATTTTGCTTTATTTTAATGAAAAATACAAAAGTCAAAACGTAATAGATCAAATAACTTCACAGCACTAATCCTAATATTATCAGTAGGTATCGTCCAAGTCTTCTATAACATCATGTACAATGGTCTGGGTCTGGGGTGTTTCGGAGTGTAGTGAGATGGATGAGCCCTGCAGTAGTCATTAGTGTGCCGAGGCGGATATTGTATATTCGAGATCTTCATGCGGAGGATGTTTATGAGTCCTCTTGTTACGCATTACGTAGGGATGTTCACCACTGTTCTTGTAGTACGAGTGGTAAGGTAATTCAAGGAGCTTTTCTGGATATTTCTGTAGCAGATACACCCAACAAGGCACGGTTCTAAAATCAATGAAAAAATGTTTTTTACTTACAATATGCTGCACACGTAGGCACAGATTTCTACATACCCTTCTCCGATGCCGATGTTCATGTCTTGCATCTCTCTGGAGTAGATTTCTTGACAATCCTCAAGATTATCGAGAACATCAAGCATTTTATCATCTACTTCATAAATTTCGCCTGTCACATAATTCCCTACCCCTGGCTTGTTGAGGAGGAACGGAATATTATAGCGAGTTGCTATAACGAGGGGCAGTTTCTGGGTGGTAGTCGCCCTGCACCAGTATTTAGCAAATCCGTTAGCAGGGTTCGCTAAAATCGAGTGGTTTGGCTGTCCGTACTTAAGTGCACCGCATACGAACAATTTGTGTAAGGCAGATCCGGCATACTTTCAAAAAAAAATTTCCATAAATACCATTTTCATCGCAGTTTTACTAGTTTTTGGGTATTTTCTAGAAAAATCTCATTTCACTCATGTCGTGATTTAACGTCATTAAGTTCGACTTGGAGAATCGTTTATTTTTAGTGCAATCTGCACTTTTAGTCAAAAATAATTTCATGCCTGCGTTCTGACACCTCCGTGAGTATTGTACACCCGAAAAATGGTCCGCTGGAGCGAAATTATATAATGTCACAAGAAGCCATCAAACTCGGCTAATTCACACCATTCACATGAGCTCAGGTGACCATTTCATACCAGAAACGAAGCACAGCATTTTATTTCACATTTACAGAAATATTTGGAAGTATAATTTTTCCACTTTTACCACGCCAGTAGAAACTGCTGCATCCGCCATAGAAATCACGACATGAAGCGAAAGGATAAAAAGTTCCACACCATATCCAGATCCAACTCCTCGTGCCTACTCACCCTAATTTTGCACATTTTTCCCAATTGTAAAATTTCCTTCAAAACGTAGGTATGGAAATTCGATTTTATTATCACCGGGAATGTGGTTTGTTTTGGAAACCGCCAGAAAAACTAGTCCAGTTCAGCCGCACAGTAAACCAACACCTCACTTTGCACAGCTAAGAAGAAACTGACTGACGACGCTCTAGTGGCAATAGTGAGTGGCGGGACCAGAATTCGATATTCACTCCACAATCCAGTCAGGTTTGGCCTGGGTTGGTGAGAAAAAGTAAGCTTGAACCACCACTTGGCGACCCGTATGTGTTGGGTTCTATCCGGATAATGTGCACGTCAAAACTCACATCTCACCTTTACTTCGTGGCGCCATCCACATTTGAGGAATCAAAGAGAGATGGAAAGAAACTGCCGTGCCCACCATTTTCCATAAATAAATTCATTCATAACGGTATTATAACGCAGAAAAGTGCATTCTCCTATCGTAAAGTCACAGAACGCCACCGACAAAAATCCTTGCACCAGCCAATTTCGAATGGATGATTCTATTGAAGATGAACACCTTGAAAGTCACGTAAATACAAAGAGTGGAGAAAATTCTTCAGGTGATAACAGGCAAAAAATTTGGGCACATTTGATAGTTGACCTTGATGTTTTTGTCCCTTGTTTGTTTTGCTTGTTCCGAATCCACAACATCGTCGATGCGGGTAATGTGCTGTAAAAATTCCATTTCATTAGTGGCGGCTGTTGTTTTTGAATAATTGCTCTTAAAAGTGCTTAAAATATTTAATATTGGATTGTTTAAAAAGTTTGCGCCATTTTGTAAAAGTATTTTTGTTGTCAACAGGTGGTATTTGTCTTTATCACCTTCTATGCTGTTATTTTCCTGATCCTCCTAACAGACTTTTTGAAAAAAAATGGATTTTTTTCATATTTTTATAGTACAACATCTTAAAAACTTCATGTTAAAATTCTATACCGAAATTCATATTAGCATAAATTTTAAAAGCAGTTAAGTGACCTGTCAGTAACAGGTAACAGCTGTGAATAAAATGATAGCAGCCTTTTTCAGTCAGTTCAGTTTGATCAATTTTCAAAAATCTTCGGGCATTTTATTCGTAATTGGGTTCGCTATCGCGCAATCTAGAATCAAAAATTGCGAATTTGTTTTTTATAAGCAAATATATGAGTAAGAAAGTGCTCTTTTTGAAATTTTGTTTTAAACGTTTGGTAGAAGTCCCCAAATTATTTTTTCGTTTTAAAACTGCAGTGAGAATGGCTGACCTTCGTTTATTTAAATTTTGAAAAGTAGCCATTTTTAACCGTCTTTATCATATAATTATCGTTCGGGCATATCGAAGTAGACCACTGTCTTCTGGTCCGTTTTCGTCCCTCTGCCAAGATTCGTCTTAGCTAATTTCCATCGGAGTGCTCCTAAGCAAATCCCTTACCTCGACGTTTCTTATTATTTGGAGCATTTGTTTATAAGTTATTTGTCGCATGCTGGCCACAAAGGACATGTGCTCTGTTGTTTCAGCTTTAGTGCACGGTAGTCAAAAAGTCTAACCATTTGAGTGTTCCACACCCCATGTTTTTCATCCCTTGCGATTCCTATGTGTGCTTCAATCCAACAAAGTGTTACTTTTTTTCCGAAGTGCATTAATTAAGTTTTTGTACACATTCCATCGCTAAGAATTAATTAACCTCCACTTCAATAAGAATTTTATCTTTTATCCAACGCACGAACACGAGCAAGCATTTCTACCTAGTAAACCGAGATGCATCTCTCGAGACTTTAATAACAGGAAAAATTTAGGTCTTCAGTGAAGATCCCTATGCCAACCTCGCTGTTAATCATGGATTCGTCCGTGAATATAAAACTAGCACACAGTCCTTTTTTTAGAAGTTATCTGCCATTGAGAGGGTAGCTATACCCTCTCCAGCTGTCACTTCACGGTTTCCTGGAATGCAACAAATGTCAGAATAGGTCTTACCATTCCAAAATCCAGTGTGCTGACCTTGGCAAGATGTCCTATTTTATTCCACATGCTCTTCTACATTGATTCAATATTATCTTCACTTCAGCCAGCCTCGAGCTCGAGTATTTGGTCTCCCTAAAAACGTGAATCTCAGATGCAAAGAGCGTAAGTGGATCAAATTCCACATCCTTTGCCTTCCTAGTGAAGAGAATCGTTTCAGTCTTGCTCGCATTAATTATGAGGCCCTGTCCCTCACAGAAGAAAGTCTGTTTCTACTGGCGAATTCTTATCAAAAACAATAATTAAAAAAATAGAATGGTTTTATGAGATATTTGCGAAATAAAAATAATTAGCAAGATCCTGAAGAATTTTTTTCTTGAAATTTTTTTCTGCATATTATTAATTCGATCAGCAAATCTATTGAATAATATCCAAATTTCAGAGGAACAAGTTCACCCAGCGAACGGTTATCGCTGACCTTAAGCTATGTATGTACAATAAAGTAATATTAATATCGCCCTCTTATATGTAAATTCGACACTTCCCAGTAGCAAATGAAGTATTTAATTAATGAAGTAATGAAGATGTGTACATTCCCTACATCAATAAATTTTAACACAGGGATGTCATTGGAAATTCATGCATTACTCTTGGTACGTTATTCTTGCATTAATTCATTGAAGAAAATATAAAAGTAAAAATAAAGTTCAATTTAGCACAACGTGGATGGCTAATATTTCAACAACGACTATTCCTACATTGATGAAAACGAGAATTCTTTTTTTCCATCTACTTTGTGTTAAGAACTCAATTTTTATTGTCATTATATTTTCTTGCTTTGTTCTAATAAGCATTCGAGAATTTTTGCTCAGAATTAAGAAAAAAACCAACTGAACAAGAAAACGAAAATTTATCTAGTACAATACCTTTTTCATTACCCAGTCATTAACATTCTCTGTCAGCTTACCCTTTGCATTACCACGACGTTAATGCTAGCAATTTCTATTATTCTTCGGAGAAATTATTCATTGCTGCGTTCATCAATGATCGGACTAGGTTATTGCAAAAGAATTATAAAAATGAAAGAATACCAATATGTGTTTACATTTCTTTTAATTTGCATTTTTATTAAATGTTGAAAAAATTTGTTGCGGTAGATGTTGTAGGTTGTGGCGTATTTAATAGGGGAGACCGGGGTTTGTAGGATCACTGGTAAGTTGTTGCACTCAATGCTGCAAAACCTTCACCAACATTAAAATATTTTTATTCTACAACGTATAGCGTTAAATATAATTTTGTAATGCGACGAGACTGCAAAATATAAGAAGGCTCGTCACTAATTTGCATTTCAAAAAGAATATCTGTAATGAGAACCATTTCTGTGTTCTCCGCCCACACATGTTCTCTGCTATTAACTGTCCAAAAATATTTCTTGCATGCAGTCTAATCTGGAATACCACGTACACGTTCTTTTAAGTGTGTTACATGTCACACAGCAACATGCGACTTCGACACGGTATCTTCTATATTTAATTTCTGTTTTATTTACTGTCTGGCGAATTCTTTTATCAAAAGCACGACAATCGCACGTCATAAGTTGGAACAGATAAATTTTAAACGAAACGAGTGGCGTTAAAATTTTTATCGTCCGAAGGGCCTTGAACTAGAATCGTAGTTGTTTCTCTACATTGAGCTTTGGTGAAATGATGAGTTGGCTAACTTGTAGCCCCGTGGCGTTGAAGATAAGTCGGTGTTTGCCAATGGCACAGATATAGTACTATATTTCCCTCAGCTTATACGAAGTAAACGAAGCGCAATCGAAAAGATGATAATATCAAAATGATACAATGTAAAATTACCAACACGACCGGTGTTTGTAGTCGCTTAATCTTAATGGCAACAATTGAAACTTTGCACTGATTTTATGGACAATTGACCAGCTCCAGCTGCACATTTGCGGATCATTCAAACTCTGTGGAAAGCGAGAATACATGGCTTTGTGTTGCTATTCTCTTATTCTTTGTTGGCTTGAAAGATCACAGAAAGATTGCTTGATTGCCTACAATACGATGGAGTGCATGAGGCTTTGATGAATAATAATCGCTGTGGGCACTTCTTAGTCAAATGGAAGAAATCTTAGTAATGAAAAATAGTTTTCTGTACAAGTTGTTTGGGGCGATTAAACTCAGGAAATAGCATAAATGATCGATCTTTATATTCGTCTCAAAATTTATTTTCTTTACAAATAAAATAATTTCTTAGAATTTATATCGCGTAATGTCAAAAATATGCTTCTTCAAAAATTTGAATTGAAAGGACATGACATTTTACACGAAAATTAACAGCTCAAATTTTCAGGAAAGAAAATATTTAAGGAAGATGATTTCGTCTTTTATCTTTGAATATCCTGTGAAACGCTTATTTTCCATTTTCGTAATTTGTCCTTATATGTATTGTTGCCTCATTACTTCTCTTATTACATATAAAGTATGTATAAGAGTGATATCGCAAAAAGAACTCTAGGTTGTGTAAATTAAATGAAAAAATTTATTAAATTAATTCATTTTTAAAGCAGCTTGCTGGTTACGAAATCGATATAATGGAAAATATTTAATGCTAGTTTCATAATGTGAGCATACTGATTACTTCTCCAAGCAAGCAAAAATTCATGGTATCAATGGCCCTAACAGACATTTTTTAAATTTTACAGCAAAAGCAAAAATTGTTTAAAAAGTTCTGCTTTTTTTTTACAATTCACAGCATGCGAATCATGATAGAGCTTTTAAATGAAAATAAATATTTAAAAAGAGTGACAATTAGATAGCACCATGATCTTGAGATCTTGAAAATGTTCCCATTTCTTGTTTGAAGTTCTCATTTTGTGCTGATATTAGCGGTGAGGTTTGACTTCAATAAAATGTTTTCTAATTCTTTCCAGAAGAGATTCATAATTCTTTTCCACAGCAATTTAAAAATAAATATCTCCATTCGAATCATATGCCAAACAACAAAGTTTATTGATTGTAGGGTAGCCAATTGTTCTGTCTAAAGGACTTCACACTTTTATTGTGGAAGTTGATTCTAGGCAAAATTGGAATTGTAATACCTTCGCGAGCTGAAGGAAATAAATTGGGATATTCTCTCAAGTCGCACACTTTTACACCAATAAGAAGAGGTTTTCATATTCGCACTCACTTGCTTCCTTGAATCGTAAATTTTAAAAAGTATAAATTTGAATCGTAAACGATAATAATTTGTATTACTTGCATATTTTAAATCATT